>JAWQFJ010001509.1:50195-55195 GCA_034096865.1 Theodoxus fluviatilis | reverse complement strand
TGTGTGTCTGCATGTCTGTCTGTCTGCTTGCCTGCCTGCCTGCCTGCCTGCCTGCCTGTCTGTCTGTCTGTCTGTCTGTCTGTCTGTCTGTCTGTCTGTCTGTCTGTCTGTCTGTCTGTCTGTCTGTCTACACACACGCGTGAGCGCGCACGCACGCACACTCATACATAAATATTCCAATTGTTCTGATCAAGTAGGTGGTGACATGAAGTACTTGTTTGTATGCAAGTTACACACAGTGGCTGTACCACCGTTCACGGATTGGCCATTGTCCCTCAAGTTCTCATCTCCTTGCCTTTCATTGCGAAAGTACAACAAATAGGAAGGACACTCCGAGATGCGTAGCAGGCCTTCAGTCTGACAAAAATTCTTTGACGGGATCTTAAACACAAGCACGCAAACCTGTGCGAAATCCTCGACCTCAAATAGACGTCCATAGTACTTCAGTGGAAGTCAGATGGAAGGAGGAGAGGAGAGGAGGAAAGGAGTAAGGAATTTCTTTTAAGAACCAAAGGGGGAACAGAGATAATAAAAAGGAAGAAATAAATGAAGATTAGTCGGACGGAAAAGCTGACAGTAACACGCACATGGACAAACACACTCAGATAAGCAGAGTAAAGAAAACTACATGTACAGAGGTGGGCGGGATATGATCTCGCAGAAGGAGACGGTGAGAAATTACGGAAAGGAGAAGGCGGAGATCTTGGGGAGGGGGTGGAAGATGAGCTGGTGTACTTAGAGAAAGAGGGATAAGGGTCCTCAGAGAACTGTTGCTCTGCCTTCCTCAGTTGGCTGGCTGAAAGTGCCTTCCCCTGTCTGAGACGACGCTGGCCGAAGGGCATTGGGATAGCAGCCAGGAACCATGGCTCGAAGCACGCGCCGTCACCATCTATCGTCGTCTCGGCGTTCGACAGGCGCGTTTGTCAATGGGAGTTACTTTCTCCTGACCGCGCCGATTTTGTAGGTGGCGCTGTTTCCTGTTGGTCTGATGGTTTCCGTCACTGGCGCTGGCTGTGATTTCTGCCGCAGTATTGGCAGCCAAAGGCTCTTGTCCGAGTTCCTTGAGGTGACGCATCTCTTTTTGAAAGATAGATCAACATCTGTCTTGTCGAACTCGTCTCAAGCCTTTGTTAAGGCTGCATGGATGTAGATAGTTTCTTGAATGATAAGAGTTTGAAGACGGTATTAAAGCTGAGAAGAAAGTAGTGATTATACGGTGTATATTCTGGGATATCAAAATTTCCCAAAGTCATCTTCGAGAAGCTCAATGATCTTCTGACCCTTTTAGAGAATTTCGCTTTCACAAGCATCCCGCATACAGCAAGCTTCGTTTACAATCTGCTGGTCTAACCCAACAGATCCGAAATGTGTTTTCACACACCTTACCGTCATTTGTAGATACAAACATGATTTGTCTCAGCATTGATCATCTTGGCATGTCTATACAGCGTTCTCATCAAGGGACCAGGAAGGTATTTACGACTGTCATCTAAAGAAGGTGCAGTCGAGACTGAGCGTCCGCATGAGCTTTCACTTCACTTCACTTGTTCCGTTGTCTGGACGACCGTTGGGGCACCACAGATGATCTGGCAACCAGTTCTCTCCATTCCTCTCGCCTCTCGGACTGACTCAAGGCTTTGCTGAGCCTCATCCCTGTCCATTCTGAGACGTTGTCCTCCCATCTTTTCCTATGTCTGCCTCTCCTCCTCCCTCCTTTTACTGTGCCTTGTAACACTGTCTTGGCAAGCCCTGGCGATCGTGAGACGTGCCCATACCACTTTAGTTTGCGTCTTTTCACAGTGGTCAGTAGTTCTTCATGGGGCCCGATGGCTTGCCTAATTTTGTTTCGGACTTCCTCGTTTGTGATGCGGTCCTTGTAGGAGATGCCGAGGAGTCGTCAAAAGCATCTCATTTCCATGGCCTGTATCCTTCTCTCCAAGTCAGCTGTTAGTGTCCATGACTCACAGGCATACAAAAATATGAACATGACCAGGGCGCGCATCAGTCTGATCTTTGAGCTGAGGGTTATGTTCCTGTCCTTCCAGATGGTCTTCAGTTTCGTGAGTGCCATTGTGGTCTGAGCAATTCTGGCGAGTATTTCAGGTTTGGATCCTGCATCTGTGACAATTGCTCCCAGGTATTTGAAGCTGTTGACGGTTTCCAGTTTCTCGCCACAGACCTTGATGTCAGTGCTGATGCCGTTGGTGTTGTTGGCCATCAGTTTGGTCTTCTCTGCACTGATCTGCATGCCAAAATTTGTGGATGTTGTGTCTAAGCGCTCCACTAAGTTCTCCAGCTCCTTTTCACTTCCGGCCAGGCCATCTATGTCGTCAGCAAAACGTAAGTTTGTGATTGTTCTGCCGCCAATGCTGACTGTCCCCTCGTGGTCTTTTAGGGCGTCAGTCATTATTCTTTCCAGGAAGATGTTGAAGAGGGTTGGAGAGAGCAAACAGCCTTGTCTCACTCCGACTGTGGTTCTGAACCAGTCCCCAATGCTGCTGTTGAAGTATACGGAACGTGTGGCATTGGCATACAGGTGTTCTATTACTCTGATCAGGTTGGCTTTGATGTTGTACAGCCTCATGGTAGCCCACAGTGCTGCATGCCATACCCTGTCGAAAGCCTTCTTAAAATCCACGAAGACGTGGTAGAGGTCCTGTTGGTGTTGTAGGTACCTCTCGCACAGTATCCTGAGGTTGAAGATCTGCTCCGATGTACTGCGCCCTTGTCTGAAGCCTGCCTGTTCTTCAGCGATGATCTTCTCTGCTTGTGGCTTCAATTTGTTCAGTAAGATCTTCAGCATGACTTTGCTCGGGTGGCTGATGAAGCTGATAGTTCTGTAGTTCTGGCATAGCTGTAAGTTGCCTTTCTTTGGGAGGGTGATGATGAGGGACTGCGTCCACGGTGTGGGCCACTCCCCCGTCTGCCAGATCTTGTTGCAGATGGTCAGTAAAGCATTGATCATCTCTTCCTCCCCTGCCTGTACCAGCTCTCCTGGGATGTTGTCCATTCCTGCTGACTTCCCCTTCTTCAGCGATTTTATTGCTGCTTCCACTTCTACACGAAGGATGGGGTGGTCGTCGTTGTTGGTTGCTGGAGGGACATTCAGTACCTCTGGGTCTCCCGTGGTTCTGTAGTTGTAGAGTTCTGAGCAGTATTCTGTCCACCTCTTTAAGATGTCTTGTTCCTCCGTCAGACACTTTCCGTCTTTGTCTTGTATTGTGGTGGTTCGCCCTTGCTTTGTGCTGGTCAGATCTTTCACCAGTTGGTAGGCTTTTTTGCTGTTGTTGTTCTTCAGGCTATCATCAATGTCCTGGCACTGTTCTTCAATCCAGTTCTCCTTGGCCTTTCTCGTGCTTTTCTTGATTTCTTGGTTGACTGCTTTGTACTGCTTTGTGCCTTCTGTGTCGTTCTTTTTCTTCTTCAGGTCTCTCCGTTTGTCGCATAGGTCGAGTACATCGGCTGTGACCCAGGGCTTTTTGACTGAACGGTGTTTGCCAAGGATCTCACTGGCCGTTTCAGTCACCGCTGTGTTGAAGGTGTCAATCAACGTGTCTATGTCTGTGTCGACAGCGTCTAGAATGGTAAGCGCTGCAAATTTCCCTCCAATCGTTGCTTGGAAGGCTTCTGCTACCTCTGGATCTTTCAGTCTTTCGAGGTCGAATTTGATTCTTGTGGGGCCCAGTTTGTTGACTTTCTTCAGGTGTAGCTTGAAGGTCATTAGAACAAGCTCGTGGTCGCTCCCAATATCGGCCCCTGGGAAGCTCCGTGTCTTGGTTACGTTCACACTGGAGCGGAAGCGCTTTTTCACCATGATGTAGTCTATTTGGCTATGGTGTTCTCCACTGGGGCTGTGCCATGTGACTCTTCTTGATGGTTTGTGCGAGCCAAACGTATTTGCCAGCATGAGTTCATTGTAAGTGGCAAATTTCAAGAGCCTCAAGCCCCTCTCGTTGGACTTAGTGTTGCAGTGTTGTCCACATGTGCCTTTCCAGTTCTTGTAGGCATCTTCTCCTACTTTGGCATTCCAGTCGCCTTGCACCACAAGGATGTCTTTCTTTGGAGTCTGGTCTATGACTTCCTGCAGCTGTTCGTAGAAATTCTCTATGACTTCGTCACTGTAGTCAGTTGTTGGAGCATACGCCTGTATGATGGTGATGTTGAAGGGGGTTGCCCTTAGGCGGATAGTGATCAGCCGGCTGGAGATTGGCCGGCATCCCATGACGCAGTTTACGTTGTCCTTGTGAATGAGAAACCCAACGCCCTGCTCGTGTTTATCATCTCGACCACTGAAGTAGAGTTTGTGGCCTTCTTGAGTTGATGTCTCGCCAATGTTCTTCCATCGCATTTCACAGAGACCAAGGATGTTCCAGCGGTACCTGTTCATCTCATGTTCAAGTTCTTCTACTTTTCCTGCCTCTCTCAGTGTTCTAACATTCCAGGTGCCAATAGTGATGTTGTTTCTGGCACGGAGTTGACTGTTCGTCACACCAGTCGCACACTTTCCACCTCCGCCCTGATGTGCAGCAGAAGGCGCGGCCCTTGGTGACCCGGGCGACGGCCGATCCGGTATGGGTTGAATGGTTGTACTTGTCATTTGTGGTGTGTCTAGGGCAAGTGACGCATGGCGGAGCCCATCCCTCTCCATGCCTGATCACAGCCGATATCCTCCCCCTCGGTGGCTCGCCTTGGTCACGAACACGTGGGTTTGTTCCTTTGAGAAAGCATGAGCTTTGCAGCCACAGAAAACACTGCTTCCACTACATAATCCAGAGACGCCTCAATCCTGACCATTTTACAAGAGTGAAGATGCCAACGACAACTGACTTCACAGCGTGAACCGGGCAACTAGAAACATCCACCAAATAAGTTACATAATGTCTATGCTTCTATACTTCCACGGTTTTCATGCCTCCTCTTTCCAAATCTATACTGTGTTCTTCCATAATGATAACTAGGGGAGAGAGAGAGAGAGAGAGAGAGAGAGAGAGAGAGAGAGA
>JAWQFJ010001509.1:10000-50185 GCA_034096865.1 Theodoxus fluviatilis | reverse complement strand
AAAAAAAAGGGCGGTGAAGTGTGGAAGTAAGAAGAGAAGACGAAAGTAAATAGGTATGTAAAAAAGAAGAGGGAAATGAAGAAAAAGGGGAAAAGAGAAAGAGACAAAGAAAATTGAAGCGGAAATAATAACTGAAGAGTGGGAGTGGGATAGGGAAGAAAAGGAAAAGAAAGATCAGAAAAGTATATCGAGGGAACAGAGGTACTAAGAGAGAATAAAAGGAAGGAAAAGCCAAAGAAATACAGCAAGATAAAAAGGTGGGGGAAAAAGAACTAAAGAGGCTCTAAGGAAGAAAGGGAAAGACAAAGAGGAGGACTAAAAAAAAAAGAAAGAAGGGGAGGCAAGAAAAGAATTGACAAATAAAAGAAAACGGAAAAAAAAAAAAGAGGTTACTACAGCTACAGAAAAGACAAAAATAGAAAAAGAAAATAAGAAGAAAGAAGAGAAAGAAAGGAGGAAAAAAAATAAGACGAAAGAGAGCGGATAGGCATAATATGTGAAATTTAACGATTTGAATGATGGGAATATGGAAGAGGAGTTGATGTGGAGGGTGGGGATGGATTATCGTGTGTTTTTTTTTTTTATTTTTTTTTTTTTTTAAGCGCCCCTTTGTTTTCCTTCCCTTTTTTTATTTTTTGTTTTTATTTATTCTTCCTCCTGTCTTATTTTTAACTGTTTTTTTGTAGGCTGATTTTGGTAAAGTCATTGATCAGCGATAAACGAAATTTCACAGGTGAGAGGTTAGAGAGCAAAAGCAAGCAGACCCAGCTCACAATATTTTGTCCCAAGGTTTTTCGTCTCTTACGAATCGCCAAAGGGGAAAGAAGTCGGCGATGAGAAGAAAAGAAAGAAGAGGACGCGGTCGGGGGTTTTTATCTGTTATCCCGACCCACACAAGAGGAGGTGTTTAGGTTGGGGGACTGATCAGGAGGTCGGTGTACGGAATCTGATTGGCACGTCAGACGGTTTATGATGGGGGGACTGACAGGAGGTCAGACGTTGGATATGATTGGCACTCTCGTCAGAGGAGTGAGAGGAGGAGAGCTATCGCTTACTCCAGCCCACCACACAAGAGGGGGAACGGAAGAGTGGGACTGACAGGGAGGGAGTTTAGATCTGATTGGCAACGTCAGATGAGAAAATTGGGGTACCTTTACTCGACAGGATGGTAAGGGTTAAGTTGATAGATTTGGCAACGTGCACAGGCCAGAGAGAGTATATCCTTTACTCACCACACCCGTACAAGAGGACGAGTGGGGGACTGACAGGAGGTAGATTAGTGATTATTGGAACGGTGCAAGACGTGGGACTGACATGGAGGTACAAAACACAAGACATTATTGACAATTGGCAGCGTCAAGAGATGGTCTATCCTTACTCCCCCTACGCACACACGGAGGAGGAGAGGTGAAAGTCTGGGAGACTTGACAGGAGGTAGTATGATGGATTGGAACGTCAGCGGAGAGGGGACTGACCAGCGGCTTAGAATATGATGGAACCAGTCACGAGGAATGGAGGAGAGGGGGACTGAACACTGACAGTGAGGTTAGACATGGATTGGCACGTACAGAGAAGAGGGGCTGGGGGGGATGTAGTACTATCCGTACTTCCGGACCGACTTAGAGGAGGAGACTGGACAGGGCAGGTTGGGGACATATGGGTGTATTGGGCACGACTAGAGACGTTCCTATCCGTACTCTCGCCACCCGCAATGAGGATAGAGAGTCTGAGTAGGTAGATATGATTGGAACGTCAGAGAGTGGGACTGACAGGAGGTAGATATGATTGGAACGTCAGAGAGAGGGACTGACAGGAGGTAGATATGATTGGCACGTCAGAGAGAGGGACTGACAGGAGGTGGATATGATTGGCACGTCAGAGAGTGGGACTGACAGGAGGTGGATATGAATGGCACGTCAGAGAGTGGGACTGACAGGAGGTAGATATGACTGGCACGTCAGAGAGTGGGACTGACAGGAGGTGGATATGACTGGCACGTCAGAGAGTGGGACTGACAGGAGGTGGATATGATTGGCACGTCAGAGAGGGGGACTGACAGGAGGTGGATATGACTGGCACGTCAGAGAGTGGGACTGACAGGAGGTAGATATGATTGGCACGTCAGAGAGTGGGACTGACAGGAGGTAGATATGACTGGCACGTCAGAGAGCGGGACTGACAGGAGGTAGATATGACTGGCACGTCAGAGGGAGTAAGGCTTTGACGGAGGTGGGGCGAGGAAGCTCGGTGACTCGCTGGAGAAAGCGAGGAGGGGCCGGAGGGTGGAGTGGAGGTGGGTTGGTAGGTGGGTGGGGGCAGAAAAGCTGCGGGGGAGGTGAGTGGGGTGAGAGATAGCACGATCGCCCAGTGATAGCGATGATTCAAATGCCCCGAAAAGAGGTTTGGCTCGCTAAAAATGTCAAGCGGACGGCCAGGCAGGCAAACAATCGTCGCTCTAATCAGTTCCTCGTTTACCGGGGACAAATCGCGTCGGGGCAAATCGAGACAATCGCATCAACCTGTTACGGCTTCGCTCAGGGGGAGATAATCGCGGTCCACGCAGCCTGGACGTCCTCCCGGCGGGGGTTGCAGGCCTGCAGCGCCTGACAGTGAATGGCGGTGTCAGTGCAGTCACTCTAACAGCGTTAGGGCGCCTCGAACTGCTCGCAAATAGCTCGTGCAGGCATCGGTGTCCTCCCCTCACAGCAAGTCTCATGCAGTCTGTCATTGTCCCCCTCGAAGCTCCGCTGTCAACCTGATCCCGCTAATCCAATTATCTCCCTTGATATGCCCAACCAGTAGCGACGGCCCGCCTCCTCAGATGTATTGAGGGTTTCTCGAAATGACCCCCCCTCCCCCCCTCTTTCCCCTATACCACCCCCCACCCCCCACCCCCTTTTTCGGAGTTAGCTCTCACCCTCTCACCTGACTCAAACTCGTCCTCGCTGTATGTTCTACCCTCCCCAGGCCAGTCTCTCTCCCCCGCCCCCCCCCCCCCCTCACTCTTCCTTATTTCTTTCATTCTCTCTCTTCTCCCCCCCCCCCCCCCCCCCCTCTCTTTTTTCTTTTCTCCTACTCTCTTTTTTTTCTCACACTTTTTCTTCTTTCTTTTCTCATACTTTTTCTTCTTTCTTTTCTCATACTCTCTCTTCTATCTGTTCTCATACTCTCTCTTCCATCTGTACTCATACTCTCTCTTCTATCTGTTCTCATACTCTCTTTTCTCTCTGTTCTCATACACTCTCTTCTATCTGTTCTCATACACTCTCATCTATCTGTTCTCATACACTCTCTTCTATCTGTTCTCATACTCTCTTTTCTATCTGTTCTCATACTCTCTTTTCTATCTGTTCTCGTACACTCTCTTCTATCTGTTCTCATACACTCTCTTCTATCTGTTATCATACACTCTCTTCTATCTGTTCTCATACTCTCTTTTCTATCGGTTCTCATACACTCTCTTCTATCTGTTCTCATACACTCTCTTCTATCTGTTCTAATACACTCTCTTCAATCTGTTCTCATACTCTCTCTCTCTCTCTCTCTCTCTCTCTCTCTCTCTCTCTCTCTCTCTCTCTCTCTCTCTCTCTCTCTCTCTCTCCCTCTCTGCTACGTTGCATTTAATCAACCACATACCGAAAGAGAGCGGTCAGTCTAATTGTTCAAATTTGCTTTGGGCCGACGGCCTCAGCAATGAATTTCAGTCGTTTAGTTGTCTTCGGATTGTATATATATATATATGTGTGTGTGTGTGTGTGTGTGCGCGCGCGCGCGTGAGCGTGTTTGTTCGTGCGTGCATCTGAGTGAAACATTTCTTGCAGTCTTTGTAAGTCACTGTCATCATCACATATAACTCTCTATTATACACATGAACTTGTCGTATCAACGTTTTTGGTCGTCGTGATACCCAAAGGGCCACAACCTTTGAACTCGCACGTCTTTCCTTTTGCGTTTTCTCTAATCTTTCAGACAAGCACCGTCAAGCCTCTCGTGCACTGCATCTATTCATCACCTCTAACGTGACAGCCGGTGTATGATGAAGGCAGAGTGAAAGATGAAGACCAATGTAAAAGGAACCTGGCTGAGCCACTGGAGGAGGCCCCCAAAGCCCAGTAGCCAGAGGTTCCAGCTGCTAAGAAGCCATCGAGCGGCTCGACCGTATGTTACTCTCAAAACCCTGCATGTAATCAAAACCCTTCAACGTCACACGGTCAGAGAAGGTAAAGGTAAATGTAAAAGTGTTCCTGTTTATAATGCGACTTTTCCACACAGTGATAAGTGCTCAAACCGCACACATTTTATTCCCGTGTAATTAAGATTCTCTTTTCATCACTTCACCATTTTAGCTCCCTGAGGAGCATGCAACCAGGCTGCGGATGAACGCGCTGAAGTTAGCTTTCACAAATTTCCAGCTCAGCCCTCGCATGTACCCTAACGAAATCTGGTGAAAGTTATCCCTCACCAGTGGCCAAATCAAACTTCAAATTTTGTTAAATCGAAAAACATTCTCATCGGTCGCATCTACCATTTGACGGACTGACGGAATAACTATATTCTCACCATGGACGATTTTCATTTTTTCCATGTGGAGGAGGTAGAGAGGGAGTTGGGTGAGATAGGGGTTGGTGTAGGGTGTGTGAGAGTGAGGGCGGTGTAATGAACTTCATGTAATGGACTAATGATCCATGCATGAAGATATAAACGAACAAATTAATGAATAAAGAAGCAAACGAACAAAACTGCATGAATGAATGGACGAACTAACAGACGAATGAAGAATGGATGGAAAGAAAAATGTATGAACGATTGTTCATGAATGAATTCATGAATGAATACAGAATGAATGAAAGGATTCATATCTGATGGAGTTTTAAATAAGTTACTTTCATTTAAGGATCTCGAATCCATAACTCTTAATCAAGGTAGAACTGAAAAAAGTAATCGTGTCATTTGAAAAGTGTGGACCCAACACATCCTCATGAATATACAGGGACAGTGCGAGTTTCTCTCTTGTCCCGACCATTCATCGGCTGCCGATGCAGACTGTTTTACATTTGTTTATATTCAATCATCTCGCATGTATGGGGAGAGGCCACTATTCCCGATTTGTATGACAGAATGAACGCTCCTTCGTTCAGTTTTGTGTTGTGCGGGGTGCGTCTGCTCCTACAACATCGATCTTCATTGCTTCCGCCAAGTAGGTTATATTTTGAAAGGCATTCATGCAACTCTGTTTCGTTTTATTTTTAAAAATGATTTATTTAATGCATGCCGCTCAATTTCCTTGTTGTTTTCTTATTTATTTTCATGGAACTGGTCGGGTACATTGGAATCACCAAAGCATTTTCACGTTCTTTTTAGCATACAAAATCAAACAGAAGCACGCACGCACGCAAGGGCGCACATATGTGCGCGCACACACACACACACACACACACACACACACACACACACACACACACATACATATGACTTGACTTTTACGACGTTTGAGGCCTTTTGTGAGGCCTGTTCGACGTTCCATGTGATAAACTAACTTTGCTGCAATGCGTGGCGGGCTAACTACTAGATCTATTGCATATTTTGGCATTCTGGTGTGTAGAGGGTGGGGAGATCTTTCCAGTGTTCGTCGAGTGCAACTTTGAAGTCATGGACTGAGGCAGCTGTGACAACTGCATCTGGTAGGTTATTCCAGGTTTTGATGATACGTTGTGAGAAGAAGTTCTTCCTGATGTTCAGCCGAAAGCTGTCTTTATGGAGTTTCAGCGAGTTTCCACGCAATTTAGTGTTGCTGGACAGCTTGAACGTTGGTTTCTGCACATCGTAGTAACCATGGAGGTATTTGTACACCTCTATCATATCTCCTCTCTTGCGTCTGTGCTCCAGGGTTGGGAGTTTGAGTGCTCGGAGTCTCTCTGGGTACGTATTGTTTCTGAGTGATGACAGCAGTTTGGTTGCCCTACGCTGAACGTCCTCGATGTCACTGCATAGCGTTTTCATGTGTGGTTGCCAGACACAGTGGCCGTACTCCAATCTGGGTCTCACCAAGCTTTTGTACAGCAGGACGAAGGTCTGCTCGGTCTGATAGTCGAAAGACCGGCGGATGACTCCAATGACACGGTTTGCCTTCGATGTTGCATGTGCTACTTGGTCCTTGAAGGATATATACGCTCACATACGTTTAGTTGACAGTGCTTGTATTGAATGATTGCATATCTTCTTGTGGTATTTAAATTTATTTCAACGAGTCACTGAAACATACAGTCTTTCCGGCAAATAATGTTTTCAAAAAGGGAAAGTTAATTCTATCAACTGGCTCATTTATTCCATTACCGTGTGATTACAGAATAGTCTTTCAGGAAAAATTGCGTATGAAAAAAATAGGCCAAAGCCGACTGCACACGAGCGCATGCATGCGCGCATATACACACGTACTTGCACACATACATACACACACTGAGAGGGGGAGTGAGAGAAAGAGAAAGAGAGAGGAGAGATAGAGTGAAAGAGAGAGTGAGAGAGAGAGAGCGAGAGAGAGAGAGAAAGAGAGAGAGAGAGAAACTCAAATCATTGCAGTCTATCAGTCCACAGGTAAGCGTACAATCAAGCAAAAGGCCTAACAAAATACATCAGTAACAGGTGCCAAGATCTAAGCACATTAAGAAGTCTCAAAGACGGACGTGGGAGTCCACCGCGTTAGGTTAACCAGGGGTATAGAGGGAGGGCCAGGGTGAAATGTTATGGAAGGCAGAAAGGTCGCCCGGTGGAGGAAAACAATGCTTGAACAAACAGAGGGCAGATTCTACGCATAACTTCCACCAATTTATCCCTGTGAGGCCGCCATACTTTCCAGCAATTTGCCGCTGTGTGCAGTGCGCAGCATCGATCACGGGCTAAGAGCCCGGATCGGACACCATAGCTTCCACGCCATCGGACATGCGCCGTGAGCGCTTCCGGCGCTGATAGATGGCGCGCTGGCGCGAGTAACACCGTCGTTTCCGGTGACAGCGGAAGCCCTAGGGGCGCGCGGTGAGTCGGGATAGGCCCGAGCTAACCAGGCCTGATTCTCGCAGCGCTCAGACGTCAGCACGGGAGTGTCGTCATCGACAGCTAGGGACGTCACGAGTCTTGCATCCTCAGTGGCAGCCATGAGGTGTCCGCAGCGCCGCCAATCGACGAGAGCGTACGCACCCATGCAAACAAAACCTGCTGGACTTCGCCCGGCGCCTGCAGACATATTTGTGTCTTCGTGTAACGTCTACCTGCAGGCCTGCAGGCAAGGATAGGAACGATTCACTCGTGTGAATGAATGTTCGAGAAGCTTGATTCTTCGTGCGATGAGATGGGATGTTTGGGACTACAATGTGTTTATATTATTTGCAGCCATCAAGGCATAGAATTTATTTGTTGACAATCCATTTAATGATGGAAGAGTTATTACACACACACACACACACACACACACATATATATATATATACATATATATATATATATATATATATATATATATATATATATATATATATATATATATATATATGCTTAACACAGCTGAATGTTGCGTGGTCCACGTCCATGATATGTGACTAAAAATATCCCGAGAAATTAAGGCAAAGAAGTGAAATGATTCTTTTGCCTATCGCCATACTGCATAATCATATTTTACGGATTGACTGGCCATTAGCGGATACACAAATGTCACATGAACCCACATATTAACTAAATGGACAGACAATTAAACCATTGACAGACTGACTTTGTAAACGTTGAATTCCAGTACAACATCTATTCATGCAGATAAAGCACAACTGACCAATTTAATTCAATTGAGCTAAATCGACGGAACAGATCAATGGAGACTTTGTTGTAGGTGCTCGCCGATGAGAAAGCTCTGCAATAATGGAACAGCTTCCTGCGCTGGAAAACACCAAAGAGCGTAGGAAGACAAGGGCGGCAGGGGAAGGGAATCCCAAGCAACGCTACACTAATCACCTCGTCTCTCCCTGGCAGAGGAGGAGTAAAGGGCTCTCTAGGAGCTCTTGACGCCTTCTGTACTCGGTGCCAAGTGGGTCGAGGAAGAGGAAAATGGGAACCAGAGAAACAGGGTAAGACGGGTTCCAAAGCAGGGCCACACCACTTCCATCCTCATCCCAGGCGTTTGATACGAGATCTGCTTCGACTTCTTTGCGCGGGAATGAACAGCGAGAGGAAAACAAAACATGCAAAAGCATAGAACTCAAATTTTAAGTTAACATTGTTGTGTCAGCTTTTACCGGTTGCATTATGTTGAAAGATTTCTACTTCATCATCATGGTTTTATTCTATACTGACTGGCTTATCACACGAAAAAAGTAGCTTTAAGTCAGCCTGTCCATGCGTCGCAACAATAACACATCTCTGCAATCATAAAGCACTCAGTCTACTTCAGAGTGAATTTTAAAACCAAACGATACAAAGTAGATTGACGTTGAAATGATAGTTAAAATCAACTGATATTTCCGTCTTTTGATCGACAAAATCCTGTCGTCTGCTTCGAAAGGCGCAAAATAAATTGTACATCTCTAGTATTACACATCATGGAACAAGAAGGGCAAAGCCCACACGACTCACATGCTGAGAGGGTGTGTTGTGAACTATGTACAGAGGTTGTGTTGTGCGAAGTCCATCACCTACAGCAAGATCTGCAAGTAGGAACTTCGAAACCAGGACAGACGGGTTGCGCACTCCATCGCTAACATTTTCTTCAAACTGAAGAAACTACAAATGTTGCAGATCCGCGACCTTGCCACCACAGCACTAAGGAAAGTGAAGGGGAAACAGCCTGGCTACACTGCTGGTCAGTTGTCAAAGGAGGGTGCCATGGAGAGCCCGTTGCGCCATGATGAGGGTTACCGTGTGCTGAAAACGCTGTGGTCGTCACCTCCATATTGGCAGGATAAACAAAAAGATCTATTTGCTATGCTCAGGCAATTGGGGCGCCCAGCCTTCTTTGCAAACTTTTCAGCAGCAGAAACGCGTTGGCCAGACCTTCTGCGTGTGTTGTATCGGACAGAACATGGGAATGAGCCGAGTGATGATGACCTGCAGAAGCTGACCTGGCAAGAAAAGTCGAAGCTAATCCAGCAGGACCCTGTAACCTGCCCACGTCACTTTGACTACCGTGTTCAGATCTTGTTCCGCAAGGTCATCCTTGGCGAACTTCAACCACTGGGACATGTTGTTGATTACTTCTATCGGGTGGAGTACCATCTAGATTTGTTTTCATGGATTTGTTTCCATGCAGGCGCCTGCGGCGCCTTTACATGGCCTTGTTTACTGACCAATTTGGTCACATTTCATGCAGGTCAAAGTGAAATTGACCTTGATGATATGGGACCAAATGTGGCTCATAATGAAAGTATGACATGTGCCCCACACAATTATTAAGTTTGAAACAGTTATCTTTCATAGTTCAGGGTCAAGGTCACTTCACAATATGTATACAATCCAACTTTGAAAAGCTCCTGTGACCTTGACCTTGAAGCAAGGTCAACCAAACTGGTATCAAATGATAGAGCTTACTTTGTCCTATATACCAAATGTAGGTAAGGTATCCAATGTTAAAAACTTCAGAGAAAATTGGGAAAATGTGAACAATTGCTGTTTTTTAGACACCATTTATGGCCCCTGCGACCTTGACCTTGAAGCAAGGTCGAGTCACTGTGTATGTTTTTGAGGCCTTGTCATCATACACCATCATGCCACATTTGGTGTTAATAGATTTAATAGTGTCCGAGAAAAGTCAAACGTTAAAGTTTTTTACGGACCACAGGACGCCCGGACGCCCGGACGCCCGCCCGGACGGACGACACGGGTGAGTACATAGACTCACTTTTGCTTTGCATGTGAGTCAAAAACCCATCCAAACCAATTACGTCCAACCGTACACACAAAGAAGGACCCCAAGTAAGAGTGAAACATCAGACGTTAGAACATTTCTTCTTTCTCTCGCGACAGCATGGGTCAAATACATATATTCAGCGATTGCGGATATTGCAAGATGTTTAATCAGCCAGGAAATGAATCCATCCACGATGTCAGCGAAAACGAAAACTCGGAGTAGTAAAAGGCTCAGAATTCGAGCTGATCTGCAATAACAACGGGCATGGACTTTTCCAGGCAACGGCATAGGCGCATAGACACACACACACACACACACACAAAACTGCGCAGAAAATACCTGATCCGCAAACTGGGCCGCGCTCGCACGATTAACACATCCTTATTGTATTAACATGCCGTCCTAGCAAGTTTCAAAGTAGCCTTTCGATTTAGCGAGACTGCATGCATATGTGGCTGTCAGGAAGCACATGGAAACACCACTTGCCAGTTTATTCGCGACCTCCCTTTGTTAGCTGCAGCGCAAAAGTTGAGAAGTTTTTCGGTTTTCCGTATCAAAAGGATTGTTCCCTGGTGACACCGAGGGACACTATGGCACATGAAAAGGTCTGCCCGCAACGTATTTTGAAACTTGCATAATAAAAGTGTTATTGCATATCGAATCGGGGATTTAGGTAAATGTGACCCTCGGCTACGAAATAAGTATTGTTTAGACACTAGCTTATTGGCTGTGAGTTTCAACACAGAAATCAAGGTGGGAGTTATTTGCCCCTTTTTTTTAGTGTGGCTCTGTTGAAGAAATGATCATTACTCAGTGTGTCTGAGCAGGGTTTTTTTCCAGATACGGGCTCTTACCAAAATAAAACTAAACTACCAGCCAAAAAGACAATGGAAATTTCACATCCTTTTATTCTTTAACGTGTGTTTTCCACACACAAAAAGAGAGAAAGATGTTTTGTAATCTCTCGACTTTGACAGACCACAACTCTGTAACAAAAGGTCGTGTGGTCATGTGCGATATATCATTTTACAGGAAGTCGAAAGACCTTCATGAGGATGCCAATATCTCAAAATATCCACAATGTCATCTATACTAGGGTAAAAACTAGACTGACTGCAGACATAGACATTTCTAATACAGAACGCTGCAAAACCAGGGGAAAATTCATTGACCGACCGCAGGGGCCAAAACCCTACAACTCTCCAGAGACTACCTCAGCGTAGCTTGCTGCTCCAGTGGTGCGGATGCGTGACGTTGGGTACTCGACACTGGCAATCATCAAATACTTCGTTCCATACAGGACGCCAGTGGTGCGCCGCACTCTGTCTCCATGGAGTCGGAGGATAAAGTCTACGTTACGCAACCATTTTGTGATGTCGCTAATCGTAGTGTGCACGCTGGAATGCAGTGCAGTTTGTCTACGCCTGACACTTCTTCCTCGTCTGGTCTGTTAGGCAAGATTTCACAAAAGAGACCATGATAAGGTAACACGAGTCAACACAAATAATGTTTGTAATGAACTTTCACATTAGATTTGTCATGAAGGTTTGAGGATTTAGGAAAGTAAACACTCAGGAGCCACGCAGTGCATCGCAATCCTAGAATCGTAGCAAAGTTTCCTTTTATTTCTAAACGCAAAACACACATTTTGATCTCAGAAGTTTCAAATCGCGCGAAGTTCTTTGACCTTCACGATGTTCCTTGTCGAAAGCAAACGATTTTGCACATACACGTAGGTACTGTTTGGGGCAAGGTGAGAGAGTGCCTCTAAAACAGGCCCCGAAAGCATGACCACAAACAACCTTCCAGCTGATGAAGGAGGTATCGAGGCAGCCCACAATGTATGCCAGGATTGGCTCTAATCCATCGACCTTTTACATTGAAAAACTGATTTTACATCAAGAAGCTGTGGCAACATGTTTCCTTGATGTTTATTCTGGTTTCCGTGCAAGAAAGTCGGTTTCCTAATTCATATTTATTTAAATTTCTAATAAACAATATCGACACTGACGATGACGATTAACGTGTACTCGAGCTGGCTGCATTATACTGATAGAAAATGGACACAAGGCGTATGTCTATGCGTATATGTGAGTGCAAGCGCGGGCGCATTTTAAAAGGATTACAACTCTTCCATACGGCTAGCTAAGCTGGGCTGCCCACGAAAGTTCATCCCTGTCGTTCTACTCGTTCATGACGACATGACAGGAGCGGCGCTGGCTCTCTGACATCGTGGCGTACCCTCAGAGCAAGAGGCGGGTTTTCTAGACTATGGATATGCAATCCAGAGCAATCCATAGGGCGTTTCCGGTATTATTATAAAGTGATCGCCGCGATCATACATGAGTCGCCATCAACATCAGGACAAAAGGCCAGACTGCGCACGGATTTGGAAACGCACTTATTATGAGAATTGACTGATTGGACGTTGCGTAAGATTACAGTGATCTCTTAAAAAAAAAGACTGAAAATGTCTTTTGGATTGCTTTTGATGGCAAATACATAGTAACGGGAAACTTGGGTTGAGGCCTCTGCAAGTGGCACATCATATAGGAGTGCATCCATCAAGACGGCAGACACTTTCTTTGAGGATAGTCATCGGGTCCACCTCGCGAAAGCCAGGGGATAACATCAAAGCTGCTGCTCAGAGTGCCCCTTCAAAGGCGTTCAACACCTCCGTTTCCCTCGAGTGTGAGGCGCATACATCGGCCTGCTGGGCTGCACGCGGGCACACCAGAAGAGCTGAAAGCGCGCATTGCCACCTCCGTCGCTTCCGACGGGTCCCACCACATAGTTGACTAAGAAGAGTGGTTTCAGCTGTAGGAAGGAGCACAACAGCAGTTGCCGCACGTTGAAGTTTACGACCTCCCTTGAGTCTTTAAATGGTGCCGAAGAAGTCCTCCTATCAAACACACGTTGTTTACGCCGTTTAGCAGCATGGCCTCATCTGGAAACTGCAACCATCTAATTGTTCACTGATAGCATTCACAGTTGTAAATGCTTCTTTAGAATTACATCGTCAACAGCCTGCTGTTACGTTTCTTGACCTGATGACATCGAGGGCCCTTATTTCAAGCAAGGACACTACACTTTTGCATTTGGGCGCTCTTCTGATGATCCCAATCAGATTACATTATTTCGGCATTTTGTGCGTACAGGAGTCACGCCTTCCCAAATACTCAGCTGTGTACAGTTGTCAAGAGATTTCCCGAGCATTGAAGGAAGGAAAAAAGGGACATGCGCTTCTATTCTGCACAATCGTCGTTGTGGCGGTTTAGGAGTAGGCTGACTGAAAAAGTTAACGGACAGTAAAGAACGATCATCTTCCGTACATACAAAAGGGGAAGTGTGTGTGTGTGTGTGTGTGTGTGTGTGTGTGTGTGTGTATTTATGTATATATGTGTGTGTGTGTTTTGTTTAAAAAAATCTGACTTTCAAGTGACATAAAGTTGTGCAGCTTGCAGGGAAAAACATCAAGGCTACGCATTTCCTTATTATTCAAAGGTTGATTTTGAAACATTCAGTTTCTACCACATGTCGTCTTTGACAGCTCATATTTCCCTAACGCAAGGTCATTGGGTCACGTGCTGATATCATTTTACAGGAAATTCAAATACCTTCACGTACACAAAGTTCATTTTGTTGTAAAAGGTCACATATATGTAGTAGAGCGAAACTGGCAAATTACCGCAGAGATATCAACTAAAGTTGTACTTGTACGAGATTCTGCAAATCCATTGTCCGTAATTGCGACTGAAACATCATTTGTTTGTATATACATTTTCTTCGTAAAGTATCATCTTTAGCTCTCCGGATGAAAACAGGAAATGCACTAATGGTCTGCCTTCGACTTGTTAGTGAAATTGGCTTTTCTACGCACTTCAAGCATTTGACTTTTCTTGGGAAATAAAAGTTCCTGATTGCTTTAGGAAATTACGGTTTCTTATCATTGGATTATATTGGCAAAATAATTTTTTAGATAAGAAAATGAGATTATCCAAGATCTTACGTCTGATAGTACATTTATATGAATGTAACATACACGGAAAACAGAATACTTCATTAGATGAGATCAGTCATGTGACAAGTTGCAGGCACATCGCTATGTGGCTGCTCAACACATCTGCTGATTTGTGCACGAAAATCAAAGCATATTGCTTCTCCAAATTGTTTCTTAAAATATCCCATGCAACAACATTGCTGTCCCTTTCGATATTACCACACATTCTGAAGAGATACCTACAACTGCGTGGCTGAAAGAAGCAGAACCCAAACGACTACATCTTGTCTATTTTGCAGTGGTCAGATTCACACGTGCCCCCTCCCCCCTTACCCCTCTTCCCTCTCCATCTCCTTTTTTATGTATCATCTGGGCTTCACGGGTACTTATGAATCAAGTCGTAGTTATCACTCCACGTTATTTCAAATCATGGACAAAAATGCACGGTCAAGTCAGTCCAAGCGATGAGAGTGAGAGAGAGAGAGAGAGAGAGAGAAATGGACACACGAAACTGTGTGATATTGCATAATGTTTGAGCATAGACTGTTTATGCCGGATCTGAATCTAATTAAAACGGCTCAAAAGGTCTTTATGTCAAACACGTTAAGATAGTTTTCTGAACCAAAGTCTGGTTTTAGGGAGGAATACCATCTGTATCTTTCACTGCTAACATTCTTTGCATTAAATTCCTGTTGGTAACAGTCTTTTAGCCTGAATTTCAATTGTGACAAGAATCGTTTTTCATCGCCAACTCCTGCATTGAGCCACAAAAACACGATACCCAATGAATTCAGACAGTATCTGACAGCCCAGTTTCTGTCTGCCGAAATGGCAGAATTGTGAATCATTAGGTAGGCTTGCTTGAGTTAGTTTATCGAGAAAGATCACCGTCTCAACGATGATTGGCCTGGGTTGACGTCGGTGTTTTCTTGGTGTTCCGAAGCGCTGCATCCTGACATTGTATTTTTCAGACCACTGCACTTCTGGCAGAGTTTCTCGGAAGAGCTGCAACACCATCTGCAAACAACCCCAGTGAGACTCATGCTGTACCACACAGAGACCAAACAATGTAATATTATTTCTTTTCATAGATCCCTCTTGCTTGTTAGCTTGATTTGCATTGAATCTCATCGCTGATGTTTTCCAGATTTGAATCGAGCAGGTTTATGTCTCTGCGAATAGCATCTTGGCCATGCGAGTTACATTTGCAGTCATGCTCACTCGCTGGATCAATTTCCTTGAGAAAGACCTTTTGCATCACAATTTCTTCATCTCGGCACGATGCATCTATGATGTCATCCAGAAAAATGCGTGATCAAATCAAGCAGATTCTGTGGGGTCGAGCATGGCTGCACGACAGCTGCTACCGTCAATGTCGCGTACAGCATTATGACGAGGAGACCGGTGCTAGCATGAAATCAGGACGTCGCTGGACGGAATGATGCGCGCCAACCTGGGATATTTCAGCAATGGTCTCAGGCTTCAGATGTAGGCTACCGGTTTCATGACGTCCAGGAGAGAGAGAGAGAGAGAGAGAGAGAGAGAGAGAGAGAGAGAGAGAGAGAGGGGGGGGTAAGAGAGAAAGAGGAAGAAAGAAAAAAGAGCGAAAGAGAAAAATAGAGAAAGAAAAAGAGAAAGAAAGAGAGAGAGAGAAATCTTAATTGTTCAAGGAAACAGTATTCTCGTGTCACACAGAGGCAGGACGACCAGCAAAACGCCGCCATGTGGACAAAAGTACAAGCGGCAAACGTGCACGACACCCCCGACTCAAATGACATGAAATAACAGGCATCAGATGGCGCTTCCTGCCGAGGCGAGATTTGCCTCCACTGTGCGCGCGTGCAACTCAGGCAAAACTGTCACGTGAGGCATCGAAGAGAGCCTTGGACGCCTGGAAGGCGGTTGCTGTTTCTGAAATGTCTCCATGTTTCTTCTTCCAGTCAGCGAAGGTGATATCTTGGAAACAGCCCTGTGTCCGTACTTCCACTGACCTGGACGCCCAGGCAGTCCTCCACGCCCAGGCCGTTCTTTATCTGTTATCGACAAAACGGAGCTCATCTCTTACACCTTCATTCAACCCGGATCAAGATATCACGCTAAGGGCCATTTCAGTATTTTCCCTAGAAGTCCCAAGCAACGGTTGTCTATTGACTGTTTCAGCGTCTGTCTGTGATAGTATTGTTGTTATTCCTGTGTGTGATGTGTCCGTGTGTGTTTGTGTGTGTGTGTGTGTGTGTGTGTCTGTGTGTGTGTGTCTATCTGTCTGTCTGTCTGTCTGTCTGTCTGTATGTCTGTCTGTCTGTCTGTCTGTCTGTCTGTCTGTCTGTCTGTCTGCCTGTCTGTCTGTCTGTCTGTCTGTCAGACTCTATCTGTCTGTCTGTCTGTCTGTCTGTCTGTCTGTCTGTCTGTCTGTCTGTCTGTCTGTCTGTCTCCTCTTTAATGATTCCACCACTCAAATGATTAATTTATCATGCCTAAGCTCCCATTCGTGTATTCTAGAGATTTCTTCATCAGCAGTACTTTCTCTACATTATATTGTTTGCATGATTAATTCTCTTATTTTGAATGCGTTAATTCAGCGCGCTCGTTAGTCTTCACTTTTTTTCATAGCTTCTCGTTGGTGATCAATCCTGGCCATCGCTGAAGTTGGTCTACGAAAATCGGATGCGCACGAGCCAGTATTTACATACATTCTTCACTTCACATCGTAAAACCGCTTCGCTGTATCAAAAAACTTGCTCTATTCCAGCGAGAAAGCTGCCGATAAGAGCGTGTGACGTCACGACCAATCGCCGGAAGTGGCTCTTCAACTCGCACTTTCGAAGAGAACAGGAAGTCGGGTAGAAACTGATTTTTTCCGCCCCCTGGGCAGACAGCGAAGATTGAGGAGGGGATGGGACACAGAGCAGGGGAACATCTGAAGAGGAAAACGGCGAGCAACGCAGGCTTTCGAAGAATGACGCCCAGATGACCGTTTAGGAGCTCTGACTGTGCAGAGAAATTCCAGATTAGGAAAACACAGGCTTTTCTGTGTGTTATGGCACTGACCGAATTGACTGGTACACTGACAGCTCTAATGTGTGATGTCATTTCTGACTCGTATAGCCACGTCACCATTTTTTCAACAACGTTTCTCACCATGCCTCTAAACTGAACGAACATATTACCTATCAAGAGCATAGAGTGATAACTCTCAGCAACACTGCGTGTGGTCCATCAAAAGCGAGTGTTAGTCAGCGCTGTTTGAGACAACAGAGTTACAGAAATTATTGTATGGCTTGCCTCTGGTAAAGAGGAACAAGAGGCTTCAATGATAAAGTCGACATCTTGATGAATTTGAATGAAAGTGGCGTCAAAGAAGACATTTTCCCCACAAAGGAAGTGACATTTCGGAGAGAAGTAATCAATAAACCCCGCAATCGTGTGGGTATTGAAACATACAACGTGAAAGAAATCAAATCAGAAACAAATCCAAGATACAGAACATCAGACAAATTAAAGCTTTTCAGTCTCATTTTGTTTTCCGACAGCGCATGAGAAATACCCTTTTAACATTATCATCTTACATTCCTTTTTATTTTGGAACTTGTATCAAATGCTTTTTTTTGTCTTGATTTTGTTTTCTCTCGTTCCCCAACATTGTAAAGTTACACTATACATGTACACGTTATCAATATTTTCCGCGCTCATGACCACGAGAACAGTTTAAAATGTGACCCATCACTATCTCGTTCGCAATACTCGGGCTCAAAGCTTCTCGTATTTCAGTTCTATCCCTTTGCAACACCTTGTGATCGTGGTTAAATCAAAGGTGACTTGAATGGCGGTGACGCATCGGAAGTAATGTTTCGAAAGCGTCATGCCCCACATTATATTGTGAGGGCAATAAATACAATCCTGCCGCCCCACCTCCCTCCCCCCCCCACCTCTCTTTCTCTCTCTCTCTCTCTCTCTCTCTCTCTCTCTCTCTCTCTCTCTCTCTCTCTCTCTCTCTCTCTCTCTCTCTCTCTCTCTCTCTCCCTCTCTCTCCCTCCCTCTCCCTTTCTCTACTTCTCCCTCTCTCTTGAAAAGGCTAAGTTATTGTATCGAAGAGCCTCTAAGCTTATGATAACATATAGTTCACTATCTACAAATGACAAAATGAAATAACTTAACATATTGCCTTTTCATAAGCATTAACAATTCAATAAATGTGTCTTAATGAAAAGAATTAATGATTGTGATGTGCCTGATTATTTGATAAACTTATTCCAACATTAAAATATTCGTGAACATGACTTTTTAATACCACAACCTAGGA
Organism: Theodoxus fluviatilis; assembly: GCA_034096865.1. NCBI lineage: Eukaryota > Metazoa > Mollusca > Gastropoda > Cycloneritida > Neritidae > Theodoxus > Theodoxus fluviatilis. The sequence goes on along the minus strand of JAWQFJ010001509.1, from coordinate 32,002 downwards.
TTGATTTGTTTATACATAGCCTATCTTATTCAGGGGCTACTATATATATGTGGAACACTATCCAATTCTCTTAAAATTGCAAAATCTTTAGAGAAATTTAAATTGAAACTACACACTTTTCTTATGCAGTCATCCTAGATACTTTCATCTTATTCTAATTTCACTTTGTGGTTATTTTCAAAGTGGTATTTCGTTACCATGAATTGATTGTAACCTGTGTTATTGTGTGAATTTTGTGTGGGATAAAGGGTCGGTGGGTGGGTAGGTGTGGGGGATGGGATTGGATTTGTTTGTTTGTTTTCTTGTTTTAACAAGGGCTGGATATAAGATATGCAGTTATGCCTAATTCATGTATTTCCCTTGAAAAATAAAGTTTAATCAATCAATCAATCAATCTTTCTTCCTTTCTCTCTCTCTCTCTCTCTCTATCTCTCTCTCTCTCTCTCTCTCTCTCTCTCTCTCTCACACACACACACACATGACTTTTCTTCCACATCAATTGCCATCTTCTACCTTCTTCCTCGCCTTCTCGTTTTTCTAGGCCATTCTCCACTCTTCTGTTCATTAACTTCATATGTCTTCTACCCCTTTCCTTCACAAAGGGATGACGTACCATTCAAACGGCTATTAAAATAATTGCCGGATCACATGTGAGATACTGCAGCAGAGTGGCGATTTTAAACCCTGATCATTCGCAGTCGTATCAACGTCGTTGCAGTATTAACAATGCTGCAAATAATACACTTTCATAGCTGAACTTCCAGGTGACATAGGAGATATGTGGAATGGGAGAAAAATAAGAGAGCAGCTCAGAGTCTGCACAATGTGAGCTACGCTATGAAAAATATGCGAATTAAAGTCTAACAACCAAAAGCAAAATTCTGCCTTTGAGCATGTGTTGCTTTGCCGTTCGATCATTAAACAGCCACGAAAACTTCGAGCAGGTGACTCTTCGGGACTGGTCCAAAGATTATAGGTTACACAAAGATAGCTCATGCCGATCTTTTGCTATATAAAGTTACAAGACGCTCGGAAACGCAGCGCCCCAAGCGGCTAGAACTATGGGGAAGTAATCACAACGCTTAGAGCCATGTAAAAGTGCTTGTTTGTCGACGCGTTTCTGATGCGTTCCGATCATGTTTGTGAATACATTTACGGTGTAATGTGTAATAAAATGATTTGCTGCAATAATGGGGGTGTTTTGGCTTTGTTTTTTGTAGCAGGCGTTGTGAAATCGAAATATTTGGTTCATCGAAATGTGAGCCTATAGTCCGTTTCAACATTGCTCTGTCAGTGGAGACAAATATTATTCGTCTGCTAGCCATCTAGGTACAAACGGTGAGGTTTGTTTACTTACCTTCTGTGGGTTTTGTGCAGAAAGTATACGTTAATACAGTCTAATATGACTATTTTCGATTAGTTTTAAATCTAATTAATATTTTTGCATGCTTTAACGCGGCCGGATCTTTGGCATAACTCCCCGGGCGTGCGAAGTCAGTAGCGTCTCCACTGACAGAGCAATGTTTAAACGGACTATAGGCTCACGCGCATGCGCAGAACCATCCATTTCGATGAACCAAATATTTCTATTTCACAACGCCTGCTACAAAAAACAAAGCCAAAACACCCCCATTATTACAGCAAATCATTTTATTACACATTACACCGTAAATGTATTCACAAACATGATCGGAACGCATCAGAAACGCGTCGACAAACAAGCACGTTTACATGTCTCTAAGCGTTGTGATTACTTCCCCATAGTTCTAGCCGCTTGGGGCGCAACGTGTCTCGATCCTCACAACAATGAGCTAATGAGCTATCTTTTTGTAACCTATAATCTTTGACTGGTCTTAGATGACAATGATAATGGCAGTCATGTGACTAATAGATTATGTTCGTTCAGTGACCGCTGTAAGACAGTGATTTACTTATATTTGCTGTTTAAAGATATAGCAGAGACTGCAGACATGTCACACCATAAACAATCGTATAAGTTGCTGAAGCCAAATACGTCACCATTCTGATGAAGATTTGTGCTTTGAAGAACATACCGTCAGAATTGATCTGGTGTTCAAACGCGACGGAAGCAGACAGAATGATCAAAGGAACACGTAAATCTCCGCCTACGTTTCACCAAAGAACTTAAGAAACACAAACAAAACAGTACGTGGGATAACAAGATGACTAATGACAAGAGGTGGGGGAAGAGTTAAGTTAAACAGGACAAGGAAGGAAAACTGAAGAATATGAATGACCGTATATGACATACACGTGTGTTTGTGTTTGCGTGTGTTTGCGTGTGTTTGCGTGTGTGTGTGTGTGTGTGTGTATGTGTGTGTGTGTGTGTGTGTGTGTGTGTGTGTGTGTGTGTGTGTGTGAATGATTTAGGAAAATGCTGTTTTGGATATCTGCCAACATTAAAATTATGTACGTGTACACGACTTCAGGAACGCATCAAGTTCACAGTTACTGCCATTTTTAAATTCATTAATAAATTAACTATTTACGTCTGTTTGGGGGAGGCAGCGGCGCTCTTTAAATTACGAGACGGATATAATTATATTCTGCCCCTAATCAAGCAGATGGTGGTGGCACTTGTATGTTTCGAATAATCATGGTTTGAACACTTTCGTTGACGTGCCAAGGCTTGACAATTTTCAAAAAAAGAGGAAACGTGGCGATAGGATAGTGACTTTCTCACCCACTATCCGTCACTTATCTCCCTAAGATTAAAATAAGATTGATGATGCGCTGGTATGAAATACACAATTTCATATCAGACTATTTTCGGCGTATCTGAGCCCATGAAGTCTGTAAAGAAGAATTCAAAAGTTACATAGTAATAAAACTTTATTCTGTATCTCAAAATAACAGTGGAAAGATGAGGAAAGATCTATAGATATTGAGACCGTTAATTGGTTGATTGACTTTGTTTTACTTTTTTGTACACGTGCCTGAAGATTCAAAACATTTAAATACTTTTTTTCATTTTGTAAGGAAAATGCCTAGATTCTCGACGTGTTCTGATGTGATAAAAAGAGTCTAACGTAGTATGCCTTGAGGGGGCTCCCCCCACCCCCACCCGCTCCGCCCCCCCTTCCCCCATTCCCATCGCCATGTTTTAGAAAGAGTATCGTTGGAAAAGAACCATAAATATTTGCACTTAACACAAAAAGTGCACACAAAAAGTGCCGGTTTTGCACAATCATTTCCTTTGAAACAGTTTACATGATAGGAAAACCGAGACCGCCCGACTGTGATAGAGGAGCCCTTTTTGTTCCTACTTTACCCCGCGGTTTATACTGCTTGCCGATAGATGATTTTTTTTAAAGGGTGGGCAAGCCAGTAAATAACTCGAGAGGTCTCTGAGGACTCGGAAGCCACAGCAGGCTGCGAGATTCTGAAGACGTTCCATTGCCCATCTGTCTGCCTCGCACGATGCCGTGTTCAGTGGCCTGCCTGGGAAGTAGGCCAGCTGCAAGCGGTTTCACAGGACTATGATAAGCTAGCAAAAGCAATCACTGAAACGGACTATAGTGATGACGCTAACGAAACTAAGTTAGAGACTATTAAAAAATCCTATTAGTCAACGTCATTACAACAGTCTGTTTCAGTGATTACCTTCGCTATCATATAGTTCTGTGAAACCCGCCTCTAAAATGAGCGTTCCTCAAAGGATCCATAGGAATGAAAAACATTAAGAAATTAGCGTTCTCGACGAGCGCCCGCGAAGCCCATAGTTTTTCTTCTACTTGAATCCGATCATAAGAGCGCTCGCCTAGAACGCTCGTTTCTGAACGTTTTGGATACTTATTGATGCGAACTGCTATCTGCAGGAAAACGCGCCTCAGGTACTGCAGACAAAACTAGGTGGACATCACATACCAATTGCGTTCGTAGCGACCGGCATCACAACCAGCATTGGGGTCTAAAGGCTGTGGCACACGGTAGGACAGAGCCATGCTGCTTCTGTCTCCCTGACACAACACATTGTTGTTTTACTGGCAGCTTCATCGTTTTCCCCAGAAGGTGAGACTTGCTTCAGTGAGATAATTCAAATAACTCCACCTATCACCTATCGTGTCGTTTGACAGTATGACCACTACATCCACATTGCAATTCTCCTTAGGCGAGTGAATAGGGACATCGTGACTTGATTTGCGTTTACTCTGAACTGTTCTAGTGATTTTCGTGTTTAATGGCCTTAAATAGCCTACAAAGGCAGATAGACCGTAAAACACTATCCATCCATTCATTCATTCTCCTGTTATATTTTTTCTCCATCGGAAGATGATGCAGGAGCATGGGGCGTCTCCTCAGGCAGATTGGCAAACATTGCATCAACCCAAATTTAGAGTGTGTTCTGTTCTAAATCACAAAACGCTTAAGATACGTGTAGAATACACGAGACAAAGCTCACTTTGATGCGACTCCTCGCTCACGAGGAAACAGGAATCTTGGATGCAACTGTAGCGGAAAAACAGGTTTCTGTCTTTCACGTACCGTACGTGGCAGTCTGTTTCATTTAACACTGGCTTGTTTTTCACTCACAGTTCCCCCCTGTGGGTTCGGGATAAGAATTGACCCACCGCGTCTCCCTACGCGATTCGTAAGAGGCAAATACCTAGGGACATCGTGACTTGATTAGCATTTACTCTAAAACTGTTCTAGTGATTTTCGTGCCCAATGGCCTTACATAGCCTACAAAGGCTGATAGGCCGTAAAACTCAATCCATCCATTCATCCATCACTCACAGCTTTCGTGCCGTGGACACGTGCTTTGCGTTCCGCATGAGAATACTTTATTTTGTTTTGATATGTTATTTATGAGACGGCCTGTGACCATGTGACCGCGAACAGAAATAAACCGTGTTAGATACAAGTGGGTTTTTCCTCCTCTGCTTTAGGTTCCAGTGTGGAATGCGTTTGCATTCTTAGTGCTCGAGCTGTGATTATTTGTTTTTGCTTGTCAGAGCGCTCCAGTGGGAATGAGGAAATGGTTGTTTTCTGCTGTAAGTAGAGTGCATACCGGCTGTGAGAGCTTGGGCTCTGTTTACCTGTACCATACTGTAACTAATTAAATTGATATTCACAATTAAAATGTTGCTCTGAGCTTATTTTGTATTCATACCAAAGCAGCAGCCCCGATTTTGAGGGGGGTTTTGTGACGCTGTCACCGTGTGTGACAACCTTAACGCACGCTATCGTGTAGTGGTTGCCTCATCAAGAATCTCATGCATGGACCATATTTACGGCAGCCATGTTGACAACTCAAAACGAGGCCTGCACAACATAACGAATGGCTGCCAGTACTAGACACTGCTGTGTGCCCATGTGCACGAATGACGCAAGGTGCGAATCGAATCGGTTTTTATCATCTCATTCTATTCCAAAGGACGAAGGAATACAAAAATCCTGGATACAGACAATTCGTCGCGATGTCCGTCTAAAATTCAATGCATGTGTGCAGGATGTAACAACACAGCGTACATGTATTCTGTGATTAAAAAATCAGTGATAATGATAATGATAATATATAATTTAATTTTGCTTTTTTAAAAAGAAATTATCTCGGGGGAATTCCATACCCGGTCGCCACTGTGCAGCGCCCAGTAACCAGTTTTACTTATTGGTAGAAGAGGCAATGTGGGTGAAGCACCTTGCCCAAGGATGCAACTCTAGGATCTGTGCAGCTTTGAATACCGCACCCATCAGCAGCACGTGACTGCTGGTCAAACGCTCTATCTGCTCGGCTACAGAGCTCCACGGTGTTCGACGCTTTAAACATGCGGTTCTATCATTGTAGGGAAATGTGACGAGTGATGCACACCTACAATGTTTGAATTATACATTTCATTTAGGCTTATATGCTTTTACAGAGAGCACATATTTTTGTGTGTAAACAAATCCGTAAACTTATAATCATCAACCCATCATTGCATATATCGTAACGTCTGCGCTCACACACATTGCACACAGACACATTGTTCCCGTTGGATGAATGAACGAGTGAATGAATGAATGAATGAATATTAATGATTAATGAATGAATGCTGATTTTATGTAATTTCTACAACCTGTCGGTCTTTGTAGACTATTCAGTGCCGTTGATTACGATTAATCATTAATAGTTGGTTACTATGAAAGCGAGTCAAGCCACGAGTTCCCTATTTATTTGCCTCTTACGAAACTCATAGGGAGACGCGATGCGTTCCCGTTGAAAACTCGTACGAATCCATCTGTCTGTCTCTCACTCTCTCTCTCTCTCTCTCTCTCTCTCAATTGGTTCAAAGAAATGACGTGGTCGACCAATCCAAAGAAGGAAGACAAAAGCAAACCTCGGCATCGAGATTTACTCGAACCGCAAGGTGTGAGAAACACTGACATTACATGAATGGACTGGAGGGAGAGGGGGCAGGTATGCGGGAGGGCGCGCGTGTGTTGTTAAGGACTGTATGCGTGTACCTGTGTGTGTGTGTGTGTGTATGTGTGAGTGAGTGAGTGAGTGAGTGAGTGAGTGAGTGAGTGAGTGAGTGAGTGAGTGAGTGAGTGAGTGAGTGAGTGAGTGAGTGAGTGAGTGAGTGAGTGAGTGAGCGAGTGAGAGAGAGAGAGAGAGAGAGAGAGAGAGAGAGAGAGAGAGAGAGAGCGAGAGTGCGGGAGCGCGAGAGTGCGAGAGAGAGTGCGAAAGGGAGAGAGTGAGAGAGAGAGTGAGAGAGAGAGAGAGAGAAGGGAGAGAGAAAAGGGAGAGAGAGAGAGAGAGAGAGAGAGAAGGGGGAGAGAGAGAGAAGGGGGAGAGAGAGAGAAAGGGGGGGGGGAGAAAGAGAACGGGAGAGAAAGAGAGATGGAGAGAAAGAGAGAGAGAGAGAGAGAGGTGATCCGAGTGAGAAGATAAGATAATGCAAAGAACGACATGCACTTATAGTATTCCTGGCGGCAACAACAGGGACAAAAGACGACGCATTGTACAACGAAAACCCTGGGGACAAGCGGAGTAAAGTGGACCACTGTTGGAGTAGGCTAGAGATGGTCTAGTACCTTGGCTTGAGTGGAGCGTGCCATGGCTACCTACCTCGGACTTAAAAGGGGGTTTGGGTGGGCGACGGATAAGGGGGCAATAGAAGATGAAGAACAGAGGGATAATGCTAAACAAAGCAGTGAGACACAGAGAACAAGGAGGGAAGAGCGCGCATGTTTGGAGAGGAAGTAGCCACTGAAGCGGTCCTCCCCCTTGTTTTCATTTTAAAATTCACTCGTGTTATCGCTCCTTTCCTCCCCATCAGGCGACAGAAATGCTCTGGCCTCCTTAAAGTTTCCTTTCCTTGCATCGGAGGCCTGTGTACACGCTGCTGTGTTTGCTTGGCGGTGTCACGACATTCTCCTACGGAGTAACACGACGCGGAGAGCGGAGGAGAGCATGCTGGGATTGTTCTCACAGCTCCGGGCACTGCGCATGTGCGTGTACGTCACTCTTCGCAGCACGCCCCGGGGAGGTGGCTTCATAAGGTCAGCATTCAAATCGTGACGTAGTAAATTTCCCCGGTTTCCACTTAGAATAAAAAGAAAATAGTGTTTTGTATTGCTTGCTGGCGGTCTCAGACTGGGGAACCTCGAGAATTGTTGGATTTAGATAGACTAGACTAGGCCTCAAAATGTCCATAGTGTTGTGTTGTTAAATCGGGACAACAATATAATGCCGCATAGCGCAACACAAACCATCACACTGCAACATAACATGTGTAACAACACAAAACGCCACAGCACCAGTTCAACATAGCAATGCAACACGGCACAACGTAACACATCGCAACATCATACCACACCACACCGAAACACACACACACACACAGACAAAGGACACAACACAGCACAACACGATTTCAGCACAACCCAACATAATACAAAGCAGCACAATTCAGCACAACACGACACAACACAACCCGACGTGACCCAACACGACGCGACGCATCACAACGCAACTCAACACGCCTGACGCAGCACAACGCAACTCAACACGCCTGACGCAGCACAACGCAACACGACGTGACGCATCACAACACAACGCAACACGACATGACGCATCACAACACAACTCAACACGACGTGACGCATCACAACACAACACAACACGACGTGACGCAGCACAACGCAACTCAACACGACGTGACCCAACACGACGCGACGCATCACAACGCAACTCAACACGACGTGACGCAGCACAACGCAACTCAACACGACGTGACGCAGCACAACGCAACACGACGTGACGCATCACAACACAACGCAACACGACATGACGCATCACAACACTACACAACACGACGTGACCCAACACGACGTGACGCAGCACAACGCAACACGACGTGACGCAGCACAACACAACGCAACACGACGTGACGCATCACAACGCAACGCAACACGACGTGACCCAACACGACGTGACGCATCACAACGCAACACAACACGACGTGACGCATCACAACACAACACAACACGACGTGACGCAGCACAACGCAAAAAAACCACGACGTGACCCAACACGACGTGACGCAGCACAACGCAACACGACGTGACCCAACACGACGTGACGCATCACAAAGCAACACAACACGACGTGTCTATCCACATACCTACACACCCACTTCAGCTAAAACAAACAGAAATGTTTCACATGAATCAGTAATCAAACTCTATTGACCTACGCAAGAGATTGCAACACAATAATATGATGTTAGACGTTTTGCAACGCGTTTATTTTGATACAAAGTATGAATTCTGAGTTGAAATTGCAACCTTAATGCTGGAGCGACTCGATAAGCATCATCTCCTCCCCCACCCCCACCCCCATCCCCATCCCCCACCCACCTGGAGCCCCGGACTGATGGGCCTTGCAGAACCTATTCCAGCGACAAAGCCAGGGGCGGCCCCAAACATCCATTGCATCAGAACTACACCATGCAGGGGCCTCTTGCATGGAATGACTAAACGGAAAGTCACTCTCTAGTAGTGGGAAGGGGCGTTGATTTGAGTAGCGTCGAAGATGAAAGTCTAATTGTCACATGGCGGTTGATTTTGTTTTTTCATCCGGGTCAAAAAGATGCACAGAACTTTATGACTTTTCCCCCATTCATTTTGTACGGTTAAAAAGAGTAATCCTCACCACTACGTCTATATCAATAATCACTGAACAATCGCAATAATCACAATTGATCTTTGATTAGTACGACGCTTATTTGTCGCGAAAACCAATGGTTTTCCCTTTTTGATAAATCCATTCATTTCATAAAATGTGTCTGTCTTTTAATCTTAACCTAACAAGGAAATACTGTTCGTAGAAAAATTGTGTGTGGACGAAATTTCCAAGACATGGTTCATGAGAGCATGCTGAAACGAACACCGACACAGGCTTTTGTTAGAACGCTAGGGCTGAGATATATTTGAACGGGCGACAACATGGAAAAGGTTTGAAAAGAAAGGATAAGTTTTTCCTTATTTCTGTTTTCAAAGACACAGATGGAGTGAGAGTGACCGAATATGTGAATAGCCCCCAACGTATTCTCTTAAAATGCTCAGACTGAATGGTAACGACATGTTTTGGCGTAAGTGTTGGATTGTTCTTCCACTGAATAACCTCAGTTTTCACAGGATTTTACAGCCTTTTTGGTAGTATTTGAACCCCTGAAATACAACTGTTCGATTTTAAAATGTCCACTTGTGGTTTTGTTTTTGCAAATAAAACACGCAATCTGTGACCTTAAAATTGAACAAAAAAAGAACACGATTGAATGTAAAACCCTTTTTAAAATACAAAATCAGCTCCAACTGCAGACCAAAACCACGTGCACTGGTTTCACTCTGACTGGAGTGGCAAGAAGTGGCAAGAAACTCCCAACGGAGCGAGGCAACGGACAACTTTGAGAGGAAGAGCCCCCGTCAACGAGTGTTTCGGCCCGTAAAATTGGACTCCGAGAGGACAGCTGAGGTAGCACGGCGTGGGCAGGTGAGATATTGTGCGTGGCGGAGAAGACAAAAGGAGAGAGGAACACTGACTACCAAAGTGGAGGCTGGTGTAAGGGTCTGGCTCCTCTCTTGACGCCCTCTCATGCTACATGGCGTCCTGGTTCCTGCGCGAGCCCCTCCTGAATTATTGATCACCAAATACAGGCACCGGCCTTGCCTACACAAGCCCAGGCCAGGGTCAATCCCAGCGACGTGGCGTTCCACAGCAAACGAGACTAACGCAGTCCCAACTCCAGTAATCTCAGCCGTTATCGCAGGCTCAGACTCACCAGAAGGTAACTTTAGCAGTGAGCACACCGGCTTTCCTGCATGTTTAATGTCCATTCCCAAGCAGACACGAATCACTTGGGCAGGAAAATGAGCAGACAATGTATGCTACCATCATGCATTTTAATCTGCACACGGGACCGGAAGAGACACTGCCGAAAGGGCGAGTTTGAGAATTCATTCTCCAGGTGTGAGTACATACGGCATTACTTTACAAACACTGGAGAGGGGGAGGCCTTTTAAACCTCGCTGTTGACATTGCGTAGTGAATTTCCGTTTTAAGAGACCTCATGAATGACACGAGGCTGCCACAAGGAGTGTAGCAGTGACCTTCTTCTACCCGAGTACAGCCTAGGTACACGCCATTGTTTACCAGCGTGACTCTAGACGGGCTAGGGGTTTTCCAGTCCAGTCATCAAAATGTTGCAATCTTGGGCGCGATGCTTTGCATTGACGTGCACAGTTGAAAGGGTGCAGAAACGTGCATTTGGGATGAAGGCAAGCGACACAGATCACGCGCTTACTGTGAACGGGGCTTCAAGTTTGCCCTTTTTGCCGTTATCAGCTTTCCTCGTCCCGCCCTTATTCACTTCCTGTTCTTTCTGTCTTATGAGAGAACAGTTGCCCTGAAAAATCTGAAACCACGCAAAGCCCCTCTTGAGTTAATCTGTTTGAGTAAACTCTGCAATGTTTTGTTCCTCCTTGAAAGTAAGAATTGACAGGCATATTCATGCACTATAACATCATAGAGACTAGAGCACACGACGCTCAACCCTCGATGTGACCTTTGACTTCGCTTCCTGCCACGCCCTGAAATAGGGCACGCACCAAGCTCGCTCCCTACAGGGCTCTCGTCCTTTGTCGACCTGACAAAATCTGTCCCCCTTCCTTACCTCCTCTCCCCCATTCGTCTCCCCACCCGCAGCTTTCATGCCCCAGTTTATGCCTCTGACAACAGCCAGGTAGCCTCTTATCTCGGGCGAAAGAACAGGCAGTGGCCTAAACTCAAGAGTACAGCTGGCCGGTACATACTCGTGGGCAGCTGAGCTAGAGACAGTTGTCGCCTAAGATACTCTGTTACAAAAATTCACAGGAATGTTCCATGTTTCTTTGCAAAAGGAGGAAGAGGAATGACCGGATTAGTAACAGCAAAACTGGTAGAAGTCCTAAATTCTTTGCCGATTAACATATAGAATAGTCCGAGAGTAGTACATTCGGCCAATAAACTACAACGCCCTTTTCAAGTCTTCTCTTTGCAGAGATCAGAACCAGTTGGTTACCAGCCTATTTAGCGGTAGTTGCTCGTCTGTTCAATTGCGTTTTTCATTACACTCAACCACCCCGCTGATCAAATCTACCCTTGTACTGCTTGGGTCGTGAGAGCTGGACTATTCCGGGGGAAGACAAACAAACCACGACCTCTGCGCTGTGCAAGTTGCCTCGATGTTGTGCCATTTCTTTCTGTAGGTAGACGCTCTCCTCGAAAACTGTCTCAGATATGCAACTAGTCAAACGACCTCGGATCACCACCTAGTAATGAAATAATGAAAATCCAAGGTCCACCAGCCGCGCAGTCTTCCAGGTGTAGCTTCAAAATTACCTCCAGCCTCAGATCAGGTGAGCTTTGTGAGCACGTTTGGCTTATGTTGCTCCCACTCATGGATATATACAATCACTTAGCATTCTTTTCCGCCAAAAAAAGTTGCAATTTGTAAGTATAGTTTGCTGATACTTTACGATAACAGCATTCATGACCAGCGAGCAGTCGATGGCACCGAACATTTCTCACAACGCAGCACAATCGCCCACTAAATTGTTTTTATGAATTGGTACGCTCACCTGTGTCTAAGAAACATATAACCACGCCACTTGATCATTCATTGCATGAAAAAGACCAGAGACTGTCTGGGAATGGTTTTCTAATCAATGATATCACAACACTCGTGTATGCTTTCTGCCAAGCTTTGCACGCCGATGATTGATAAATTCCCAGCGATAAATAAAATAATGTAACATAGTAGCAAAAAGAACAAAAACACTTTCTGAATACTGTCAATTTTGCCTACTCCGAGGGTTTTAGGTATGAAGATGAGTTATTGTCACCGTGTCCTTGCCTATCGTTGACTAAGACCGATGTGTTGCCGTCTTCCACAAAATGACTTTGACCAAGTCCCAGGGCCGGGACGTCACACAGACTAGAAAGGCTGATAAACGAGCTAAAGGGAACTACAATGCTTACCTCGATCAGAGTGAACTGATTCAGTGTCTCTTGCATTTTGACTCCATTTCTCCTCCACAGAATATAATGCTGCTGCTGCTACTGATGATAATGACGACGACGACGATGATGGCGATGGTGATGATGATGATGACGACGACGACGACAATGATGGTGATGGTGATGATGATGATGATGATGATGATGATGATGATGATGATGATGATGATGATGATGATGATGATGATGATGATGATGATGATGATGATGGCGATGGTGATGATGATGATGATGAAGACGACGACGACGACAATGATGATGATGATGATGATGATAATGATGATGATGATGATGATGATGATGATGATAATGATGAAAGGAGTTTTACGGCCTGTCAGCCTTTGTAGACTCTGTAAGGCCACTGATCACGAACAATCACAAGAACTGGTAGAGTACCAGCAGGTTGTCATGATCCCCCATTTATTCCCCGGTTACAAATCACGTAGGGAAACGCTGTGGGACAAGTGTTCCCCAACCCACAGGGGAAACTACAGTGCAGGCCAACCATTTACGAACCAGTTGTGGTAACCACGGAGCTTATCGCAGTGGTCTTTCGCCACTAACGTTTGCCAGCAATCGAGCGCGAGTTCCATTCTAGACGTGTTGGTGATGAGAGCGTTTGTGTTCCTACAAGTCGTGTCCATTCCTAACAGCATACACGACAATGTCATAAACAGACCAAGCCAACGATTTTCCTTCTTGCAGATGTTGCTTTGCTGTGATTTTCCGGGATTCCATTATTCCGTTTTCCACTATTGCCACACGGCCAAACTGTGACACGAGGAGAGAGAGGCGGCGTTAACGAAGACAGCATGTGCGACGTAAAAATATCCAGGAGATCGACAACATCGCACTTAGTGAGAAAGAGTTCAGACACAGGGCATCATGTATGTCTGAAGCACACAAAAAGAGACGACTGTAAATAATAAAATTGGAGACTTCAAGAAACGGGCAAATATTGCCGTGGGCATAAAACTATCAGCAAATACTGAGGATAGATTGTGATAAGCGTTTTGATTGTCGGTGTTGTGTTTCTGCAAAAAGCAGAGTGTCGCATGCTGCGTGTTTTCTCTGGCATATAATGGTTAGCACAGGATGCGACTGAGTCAACTTTTCTATGTATTGCAGCGCAACGGATCGGTTGGCAAAGTCCTCCCCAAGCAGCAACTGTGAACAAGATGGACGAAGTTGCTCGAAAGTGTGCCCGGGAGGCTGAGCGAGTTACACGAGAAGAAATTTAAATCTATGGATAATTATAGTATCAAGCTGCATACTCGTGAAATGCACGTGGAACATCGCACAACAAACCTACTAAAGATTTAAAACGTGAAACATAATATGTATTATGCGAATTACTTTCTTTTTCTCTCGGAAGAAGCGACGTCTTGTAAATCTCATCATCATCACCTTATTGCCGCTTTAATGTTGTAGATAATTTGCTTTTCATACGCTATTCAACCTCCAGAGGTTCGTCTACGCAAAAGTGTACTGAACCTCAATGTGAAAGCACCAAAAGGCATTTGAAACCACTAGCCAGGCAAACATGTAGTAAAACGCACACAAAGGGTGCAGTGGCTTTCGAGGCTGATTCGATGATTTTCGACAAACAATGAGCCCCTACGTTTTTGTGCCCCATTCCCACGTTCAAGGAAGAAACAATCCGGACTGCCCCAAAAGGCGCATACATTGGCTGTGCAGAAACTTGACATCAAACGGTTAAATGTTTCAAAATACCAGAAAACCCGTGAGAGGTTTACCATAGTCCTGTTCTAAATAAAGAAATGATCCTGCCAGAATGTAACCGGCGTGATTTGGCTTCAAAATACTAGAAAACCCATAAGAGTTTGTTGTTGTCCTGTTCTAAATGAAGAAATGAGCGAGTCAGAATGTAACCGGCAGGACTTGGCCTCAAATTACTAAAAAACCCATTAGATATTTGTCGTTGTCTTGTTCTAAATAAAGAAATGAGCCAGCCAGAAAGAATGTCGCAGGAAGCGGCTATCCATACCCGACACGTATGTCGCAATGACACGCAACATAAGGGCAATCCACTGTCGTCCTGCTGTAAACATGTGACCAATGCCTGCGATGTTATGGATGTAATGTCTGCCCGGGGATAGGCATATCACGTAAACCTCAAATTCAGATCCCCCGAGAGAAATTATAGTCGCACATATACTTACTAAAAACGGTAGACGTCACAAATAAACTTTTAAAACTTTTCCAAACTCTGGTCTCCTAATCTTTATCCTTAATTTATCTGAAAGCATCGACCCTTTCCTTTCAAAACAGCCTTTAAGTGCGAATATAAACGTGCCACGTCTGGCTGTAGCATTCACCCTGAAATGCAATGGTATCGACAACAAAGCATGTCGGAAGAAAGACGATGCACTTAACATGTTCAGAGTACATTATCATCCTAACTTCATACATTCCTTTAGTTTTTTTAAAAATAAAATTAAATAGGGAGTTGATGTTAACTCAAGCATGAGACATAATAGTTATGTATATTCATTTATCAAAAAGAATGACTAACTCGTAAAACTTGGGAAATAAAAGCACAGAATAATTCAAACAAGCGTACAATCGCAACGTACTGATGCACAGATACGCTCACAACCTCGCTGCAATCGTAAATCGTCCAGCCTTCTCAGGCCTGAAGCTGATAATTCGCACGAGGGTAATTAGGGCTAAAACAAGAACAGTTTACAGGGGCTGAAATGAAACAGAAGGCTCCAAAAAGGGAATTATCATGCAAATGTGAGACTCAAAGTGTTTCACATCTTAAAGGGGAGTATTAAGCACGTGTGATACTCAAAGCGTTTCATTCTTAAAGGGGAATATCATTCAGGTGTGAGACTCAAAGCGTTTTATTCGTTTCATCATAAAGGGGAATATCATACAGATATGAAACTCCAAAAGTTTCTTTTGATACATCTTGGTTTAAGGGTTAATGTATGGATACTCTTCTGGCATCGAGGACAAATATTTCGACAGTAAGAAGACACAGTCAACAGCCGATGGGCACCAGGAGTGTTGGGGACCCAATGAAATTTGTTCCATATGGATTACCATTGCTAGAGAATCAGTAAATCGTAGGTCTGATGCAGCATGTTGCAACGACGTCCATTTTTGCTTTTTTCTTCTTTGTCTACAGGAAATGTCAGGCCTCAGAAGTATAGGTGATGGTATTTCCTCTTCCAGCATTACTGCTCAAAAATGTTTCTCGAAAAATAATCTGAACTTTAATTTACTAGACGCCAACGTAAAGTGGACATGGTTAAAGATGGCCAGAAAGGGAAGAACAAAAACAACAACTTGAACAAGGAAAATTCACGCAACATGATATACTTTGAAAAGGACCCAATACAAGTACGTAACAATGCAACGTCAAAACGGTGCTACGCAGAGGTCAAATGTCGATGTTGAGCACCATCTTTTGTGCTCGATATTTGTAGTATGTTCTTAGGTACATTTCAATCCGATCTAATCGACAAAATATATTCTTGACATTAAAGAATGATTCGGAAAAAGACATATCTTCGACGATGTCCAAAAACTTTACGTGAAAGGAAGTCATTAAATGTATCATGAAGAAGAAAAGACGATTGATGAAGAAAGATAAACTATTTAAAGACCGACAGAAGATCTTCTCTACGAAAATTCAGCCATTTGTTAATGGAAAAGTCATCACTGCAAAAAGCACGAAAGAGTAGATGATACATTTATGAGAAAACAATACTGCTGTTTCGTGAGGAACAAAAAAGGATTGTCCGATATCATCTGGAGACAATATAAAAATGCACTGAAAAACGCGTCTCTAGAGAGAAGTGAATATAAACTGGAAAGCCATCTAGAAACAATACAGTGTGATTAGTAATATTGTTGATCTTCGATTAAATTACTTTACAACTCTCTTGCAAATTACTCAGCTATTTCGTGTCCCTTTTAAGGCCAATTCCCATTGAGCAAGCGCGTTTCGCGGGGTGCCTGCAGGCAGTTCAAAGGTCATTTTCCACTGAGGGAACACATAGCGAGCGTGGTCGTCGTGCGAGCGAAAATACATAAGTGTCATTTTGGTGCATTTTGATGTAGATTGGCAGCAAACAGAACCAGTTCAACTTCGAGAAAATAGCCAATCACTGCAGAGAAAGCGTTTGACGAAGTGCAATTACCATAATCTGCAAAGGCAACGTCCTCGGATTTGCTGATCGCGACGCAGTGTAGCATTTGCACCGTGAAAAAAAAGTTGTGGAACAGGACACTGGTTCTCACTAAGTACTCGCTACGTGCTCGCTACATGAGAATTGGCCTTTATAAATGAAGGTCTTCTAGTGTCTTTTCCGTATTTCTTTACAAAATGATACATTATTGGGCTTACGAAAGCAGTCACATGATTTCACCTCGCAAGAGTACATAACCACAGATTCCTCTAATAAACGCATATTTTTAATGATCAGGATTTGGCGTAATGGCACAACCTTTAGGAGTCCTGAAAGGCGATCGAAAGTCGTGCTTCAGTTGCTGCTCGGGATGACGAGGCTTTTTATTTTCAGGACTTCGGAATCTTTCACTTCCGTCAGTTTCAGTCGTCTGTCAGAAGGGGCCAAGGCATAAGATCCAAATACTGTACTTCAAAAACATCGAGAAAGAGCAGGTACTGAGGAGAACATTGTTCTCGGCAACCTTCAAAAAACGACGAAGAGAACGGAGGCACATCCTTTGTTACAGGAAGAATGTCGACGGCCTCCTGCTGCTTGGAGCAGGTCACACAACAGTGTGCGTGGCCACTCTACAGACTTATGCGCCCTGTTGCAACGGACAGCGCACATCCAGGCGAGAAAGTGGAGATCACTCTAGTCCGGTCCTTCGATAAATACATGTACATAAGCCAGGCTGCTCTGCATTGTTTGTCTTCGGCCCTGAAGAGCATTGCACAATCCACAGGACGAGCATCTGTCGGACCTTTTGTATTTGATTACCTCCGTGCTTATCGTTAGCTTCAACTTTACATACTTTTTGTGTGCAAAGTCATTGAACATGGATTGTATTCAACAATAGCAACAGACGTTAAGGCTTTGGACTGATGAGATGGTGGTGTTTATGGATACGTAGACAGAACGTCCAGCGATTGACAAGCATCAATATGTCAGTTCGAGGAGAAGTCTGCCAATAGGGTGGGGATCCACTCTCCCAAAAGCTGCCAAGTGAAAATCGTTGTCACTTCATATCAGCCAAAAGAGGACCGCAACACAAACGCGTTCTCCAGAGAGACTTGCAATCAAATGTTGAAGACAAGCACAAGGCAATTTTGCGCATGAAAACGCTGAAAACAACATTATTTTCATCTCAGAAGGAAGCAAGTTTCTATTGTTCCGCAAGAAAAGGCAACTGCAGTGAACGTGTACACCTTGGCAAAGCTTGTGACGAATGTGACAGAGGTCCCCGACCCGTGACTTGACAGTCCAACAACAACAGAGCTGCAGAGTCTGTCAGGGCAACCAGTCTTGACCATAGGGCAATTTCTAATCATTTGGAGTGGCATCGGCCGCGATCCTCCTGCTCTTATTTCTCAGTTACGTCAAAATGATTCCATTATGGAAACTGCAAGAGCTCGGACAATAAAAGATCAAAGCCACCTTGTCTCCATTAATCTCTCGATGCATCGATTTATTGTCGACAGTCATCTTCGGAGGGTGTCCTCATCATAGAATCTTTCATGTTGCCATGGCATCGTCTTGTTGTATGTCTGTTGACCAGCACCATTCTATAGTAACAAGGACATCATTTTCATGTTCCTGATAATCCAACAACGTGTCCAATTACACTTGTTTGAGGACAAGGGTGATGATAACTGAGTTATTCCTGACACCTTTATTGTGATCTTTACTTCATTCTCCTGATATGTTCAGAATGCTATGTAAAACGTGTGTCATTGAAACGGAAAATATTCCTTGTAAAGATTATATGAAGGCCTTTAGAAACGGCACATCGTTACCAAAGAGAACATTTCCAGTTTATATTAAACACCCATTAGATGCATTAAGAGTATAATATGCAAACTATATAGCCTTGTCTCCATTGACACTTTGAGATGACTTTGGTGGGTGCTTCTAAAGTTGCAGGTCTCCCCCTTGACGTCGTCGTCGTCGGCCTCCTCCTCCTCCTCCTCCTCCTCCTCCTCCTCCTCCTCCTCCTCCTCCTCCTCCTCCTCCTCCTCCTCCTCCTCCTCCTCCTCTTCCTTCTTCTCGTCCTCCTCCTCCTCCTCGTCCTCGTCCTCGTCCTCGTCCTCCTCCTCCTCCTCCTCCTCCTCGTCCTCGTCCTCGTCCTCCTCCTCCTCCTCCTCCTCCTTCTCCTCCTCCTCCTCCTTCTCCTCCTCCTCCTGATCCTCCTCCTCCTCCTCCTCCTCCTCCTCCTCCTCCTTCTCCGCCTCCTCCTCCTCCTCCTCCTCCTCCTTACCTCCTTGTCCTCCTCCTCCTCCTCCTCCTCCTCCTCCTCCTCCTCCTCCTCCTCCTCCTCCTCCTCCTCCTCCTCCTCCTCCTTCTCCTTCTCCTCCTCCTCCTCCTCCTTCTCCTCCTCCTCCTCCTCCTCCTCCTCCTCCTCCTCCTCCTTCTCCTCCTCCTTGTTTTTCCTGTCTTTCTCCTCCTCATCTTCCTCGACCCTCTTGTCCAAGCCTTCCTCCTCCTCCTCCTCCTCCTCCTCCTCCTCCTCCTCCTCCTCCTCCTCCTCCTCCTCCTCCTCCTCCTCCTCCTCCTCCCTCCTCCTCCTCCTCCTCCTCCTCCTCCTCCTCCTCCTCCTCCTCCTCCTCCTCCTCCTCGTTTGTCTGACTTTCTCCTCCTTATCTTCCTCGACCCTTTCGTCCAAGCCCTCCCGCTCCTCCTCCTCTTCTTCCTCCTCCTCCCCCTCCTCATTTTTCTTGTCTTTCTTCTCCTTATCTTCCTCGACCCTTTCGTCCAAGCCCTCCTGCTCCTCCTCCTTCTTTAACCCCTCAACCCTCGCCCATCCCGCATCCCAAGTACCAGAAGATTTTGGCGAGAACTCTTGCAAGCGTGAGATGTCAGAAGGTCCCTCATTCATCTGCACATTACGTCACAGCGGTTAATTGGCTTGTAGAGTAGCAGCATTAGTCACAAATCATTAACATAGATGCGATGCTCTCAGTGGTACAAAAGCTCATAATGTTGATCAAAGGTGACAGATCACGGATCTGCTCCGATCCCCTTAAAGCAGGGGAAAACTTTGATTCGTCGATCTCGCATTGTCCAAAATCTATAAATATTGCGTAATTTGGTGAAGAAAACAATAAAACATTACCAGGCTATTAAAAATTAACAAAAATCAATAGCTTTTTGTACATAGAACATCTGTGTTTAAGTTGACCTCGTCATTGTCGATCTCGAATTAACTTTTTTCCTCTATTTCACCATCGAACACAATGAAATATCTCCAATTGCAAAATGTAACAAAATACAGCCAAGCCTACGCGCTATAAAGAATTTATCGTTCTTTCACATCATTTACCAGCTACTGGAGTCCTTCATAGCACGCAAGAAGCGACCAAAAACTAAATTTATCACAAGATAAGTTGAAGAGTTGCAACCCGTTCGCAAAATCAATTCTCCTTTCCAACAGCAGGAACATAAACGAAGTAAGCTGCAATTTTCAGTGACAAATCGTACGATGGTCTCAGTTGTGCTGGAAGACGTGTAACAATTGAGTTCTCACGACTGAATCCGAATTCCAGATACTCGTCCGTCATTGAAGTCCCGCATGCTACCTGACTTTCGTCACAACGAAAGAAAACTCTTACACAGACATTAATATTTAAACTGTTCGATGGAGTTTCAGGGCAGTTCGTTCTGGGGAGGTCGTCAAAAATGGATTCATACAACTGCAATGAATCTGGTCCTTCCGCTTGGGGGAGGAAAGCTTTCAAGGATCTCAAAATAACATCAAAACATAGAAAGCGGTCAAAACGAGGGCGTAGACAGAGTGAATGGGAAAGAGAAAAAAAAAGGAAAAAAGGAAGCAAAATGTACGAAGATGGGGGAAAGAGTGGAGGAGGAACCACAGGAGGGAGCTAGAGATGCAATTTATACCGACTGACATCGACAGGACGCAGTCAGAGGAACGTCGCTTCTCCGTATAGGCACGCAGAATGCGCGCAAGTGCGTGTATAAGCGTAAATGTGAACGCGCGCGCGCGTCTTTGTGTGTGTGTGTGTGTGTGTGTGCGTGCGTGTGTGCGTGCGTGTGTTCGTGAATGTGTGTGTGTGTGTGTGTGTGTGTGTGTGTGTGTGTGTGTGTGTGTGTGTGTGAATGATTTAATTAAAGGACTGCATATTGACAGGCAAGACAGGTATGTGCAATCGAAGAGGAGAGAATTGGAAAAGAGTGTATTGACAGAGTTTTGTAGAGTTTTCGAGAACTAGACTGTCGCTTTGCAAGGGTCGCATGCGATTGCCTCGTGTAAACCGCATTTATGTG
Source organism: Theodoxus fluviatilis (assembly GCA_034096865.1). Lineage (NCBI taxonomy): Eukaryota > Metazoa > Mollusca > Gastropoda > Cycloneritida > Neritidae > Theodoxus > Theodoxus fluviatilis. Next base: position 10,951 of record JAWQFJ010001509.1, on the reverse strand, counting down.
TAACTGACCATCTGAACTCAGCCAACAATATCTCCACGATGTCCACCATCGCAATGCTCTACGGCACGTTTATTGACAAATGTTATCGAAACAAACATGAGATGTATATGCAATAATTATGCATCGCACTCAGTGACGCCGGTTTCTACATTAAATTCATAGTTTTGATCATTGGTTTGTGCGCACTCGAGTGCATGCGTAAATGCATGCGTATTCGTGTGCGTGCATGCGGATGTATGTGCGCATGCAAGTATGTGTGAGGCTATGCGCAAGTGCTTGAATGGGTATATACGTGTGTGTGTTTGTGTGTGTGTGTGTGTGTGTGTGTGTGTGTGTGTGTGTGTGTGTGTGTGAGTGTGTGTGTGTGTGTGTGAGAATGTGTGTGTGTGTGTGTGTGTGTGTGCGTGCCTACGTGCATACCCTTGCTTGCATTTGTACGTCAACGCAGTCAACTCTTGTAAGAGGCCCCGGCGTTGTAGTGGCAAAGCCTGCCCTGGGCCATGAGGCTAGAAGTCTGCTTCGGGCAAAGAGGACTTTTTGATTGAAATGACAACCAGGCTGCGCGTAGGAATCGGACTACAGTTGTTCTTTATGACAATGAAACGGCCGTGCGTCCGAGTTTGCACAGGTCGCCTTAATGATAATCTCTCTCTCTCTCTCTCTCTCTCTCTCTCTCTCTCTCTCTCTCTCTCTCTCTCTCTCTCTCTCTTTCTCTCCCTCTCCACTATATATATATGTCTCTCTGTCTCTCTGTCTCTATCATCTCTCTATCTGTCTATCTTTCTCTCTCTTTCTGTCCGTCTCTCTGTCTCTCTGTTTGTCTGCCTCTCTCTTTCCCTCTCTCCCCTCCTCTCTCTTGCTCTCTCTCTCTCTCTCTCTCTCTCTCTCTCTCTCTCTCTCTCTCTCTCTCTCTCTGTCTCTCTCTCTCTCCGCGTATGGTTGTTTGTGTGT
>JAWQFJ010001509.1:2500-5000 GCA_034096865.1 Theodoxus fluviatilis | reverse complement strand
TTCAGGGGCATACTTCAACCAATTTGCATGAATACGCACGTCTTCTCGTAAAGACCTAATCAATTGTCATTATGAACTGAATTTCCAAACTTAATCTGAGTTGGACTTTTGGTTTCTTCAAATGAATGATCATACAGGTTTTCAACGTGCACACATTATCATGAAATTCATAATTTTGTTTCACACACCAACTTTAGATGGGGTGTGCAAGAAGTTATCACTATTATACACGGAAAATGGGATGAAAATTGCATCGGTTTTCTGCTCTGTACAGTTTCCCGAAGAATTATTGACAATCAAACATCAATCATTTTTACCGTGTTCTCAACCTTTGCTTTAGGAGAACAGTTAACAAATCCTCAGGTGATGGAACTGTGCAAGTCAGGGCAATGACAGGCACGTTTCTAGTATTCGTGACACCCTGCCCTTACGTTGGGTACGCCTCTATTCTGTTTATGGAGCCTCCTCCTTCCCTTCCTCAAGCTTCTATGGAGCTTGTTTCTCCGTCTGGAGGAGTTCCTGGCTAGGTTCTCGCAGCTCTACCTCCATGTCAAGTGCCTTCAGGTTCCGCTTGCACACGTCTTTGTACAATAGTTGAAGGCGACCTGATGATCTCCCGTCAGCTGCGAGTTCTCCGTACAAAAGATGATGAATGGAGTTTCATGGTCTGTCAGCCACAGTAGGATGTGTAAAGTCATCGTCCACAAACTCACTCAAGGTGGTTAGAGTAAGCGCAAGTCAAAACTCAATTGCTATCATCATTAGTCTTATAGGAGTAGTGTGGGAACACGCGATGGGTTTATTCTAACTCCCCGAACTTCAGGGAACTCGGCCAAACTAGCAAAGAACCAGTGTGACGAAATGAGTTTTCTGCTGCGATGAGATTTCTGACGGTCTGCTGCGGTCAGCTTTCTGATGCTGCGGTCAGATTTCTTTTGCGATCAGCTCCCATTTATGAGATTTCTTCTCCTGCAATCAGATTTCTTCTGCTGCAATATATTTCTTCTGCTGCAAAAAGAAATCGTTGAATAATGAAAACACACGTGCTCGCTTTGCAGTCGTTGAAAGAATGAAGAAATCTTATCGCGGCGGAAACTGTGTCGCATGTTTGCGCATGCGCACTGAGCCCGTCAGAAATCTGCGCATGCGCACTGAGCCCGTCAGAAATCTCATCGCAGCAGAAAACTCATTTCGTCACACCGGCACTGTTTGAGCATGGTGTTTTGCTCGAGAGGTCAGCCCAGCAGTGAGCATTTTAAGTTTGCAACTTTCCTATGAGAAATGATAACCACAGCCGTCATCATTCTGCCAATTCGTCAGCTCTCTCATCATCAGGGGAGGACAAGCTTATATCGTACTGGACAAAATTAGATACATGGAAATACAGTAAACTAGAAGAAATATTTCACCTGCAATAAATAAATGGTACCCTCCTCCCCCCACCCCCTAACCCCCACTGCAATGCATGAAGTTGTGACTGGTTACATAGGATCAGGAGGGCAGTATCAGTTTCTTAGAAGTTCCTACAAGTAAGAGAAGAAAGAAAAAGTCGTCAATGAAATGACCTCGCTTCCGTTCGCTTTTGTCATCAAAGCGGTTTCCTGAATAAATTTTTTTGAGAATATTTACAGAAAGACCCTTGTGGCCCTTATGTGGTTATGATAGAATGATGATGATGAATAAAGTTTTACGGTCTAACAGCCTTTGTAGGATATATAAGGCCATTGGTCTCGAAAATCACACGAGCTGGTGAGAGTAAAAGCTAATCAAATATCGATTTCCCTGGTTATTTCATGATTTAAGAACACATGAGAGTGCTATTTGTATCCAAGTGAATGCGAACACCTTTTTTCATTACCCATCTCTGCTGCAAAATGCCACGTCATCAGTTTTTTTTATTTTAATGACAAGTCGACTTCCGTCTGTGATATCATTGGATAGGTCTGCGACTTTCTCAGCAATCCAGACAGATAGCTGTTTTAGTAACAGCTTTCCTTTGATATCGAAGGCGAAAGTCGACTAGACATCAAATTCAAAGGAAATGATGAACTAACATTTTGCAGCAGTACTGGGTGCTGAGGTGTTATCATTCACTTGGATTCAAATAACACCCCCAATGATGCTTGTTGTTTTTTAATGAGGTTTTTTCCAAGTATTCATCGGCATTTTATTTGCTTTTTTCGAGTATGATGAAGAAATGGACTGGTTAGGTCGCGATTCTTTGCTACCGGGAGTCTGCATGACTTATCATTATTGTCGTCGTTGTTTTATAATCATCACCATCATCACTGTCATCGTCGAAGTCTTTTTCATTATCATCACGATAAAGCACAGCCATCGCCGCTAACGCCATCGTCACCATCGTCGTTGCCATCGTTGTTGCTCACTATCAAAGGCGAGGAACATGATCCGGTGCAAAGATGTCATGGCTGACGTTGCCGCCTCTCCTGCCAAGGACGCCGCCTCTGTGCATGGCGGCCCGGGTTGAAAGACTCCACAG
>JAWQFJ010001508.1:17062-47507 GCA_034096865.1 Theodoxus fluviatilis | reverse complement strand
CAAAGCAAGCCCTATCTTTTGATACCAGTTTGGTTGACCTTGCTTCAAGGTCAAGGTCACAGGAGCTCTTCAAAGTTGGATTGTATACATATTTTGAAGTGACCTTGACCCTGAACTATGGAAGATAACTGTTTCAAACTTAATAATTATGTGGGGCACATGTTATACTTTCATCATGAGACACATTTGGTCACATATCATCAAGGTCAAGGTCACTTTGACCCTTATGAAATGTGACCAAAATGGGGTAGTGAACCACTAAAAGTGACTATATCTCATGGTAGAAAGTGCCAATAAGCACCATTGTGCTTCCTATGTCTTGAATTAACAGCTTTGTGTTGCATGACCTTGGATGACCTTGACCTTGGGTCAAGGTCACATGTATTTTGGTAGGAAAAATGTGTAAAGCATTTCTTCGTGTATGATGTCATTGGTAGGTTTAGTTGTTTGACCTTGACCTTGAAGGTCACCTGAAGGTCAAGGTCATATAAAGGTCAAGGTCAAGCATGTGAGTCGTATGGGCTTTGCCCTTCTTGTTTCTTTTTCTTCCTTCCTTCCTTCCATCTTTTCTTCCTTTTTGACTCACATGCGAAGCAAAAGTGAGTCTATGTACTCACCCGTGTCGTCTGTCTGTCCGTCCGGGCGTAAAAAACTTAAACGTTGGATTTTTCTCGGACACTATGAAGTATATCAACACCAAATGTGGCATAATGGTGTATGATGACAAGGCCTCTAAAACCATACATGGTGACTTGACCTTGCTTCAAGGTCAAGTTCACAGGAGCCATAAATGTGGTCTCAAAAACAGTCATTTTTCACATTTTCCCAATTTTCTCCCACGTTATTGAGAATGGTGACCTTAGCTACAAGTGGTATATAGGGCAAAGTAATCCCTATCTTTTGATACCAGTTTGGTTGACCTTGCTTCAAGGTCAAGGTCACAGGAGCTCTTCAAAGTGGGATTGTATACCTATTTTGGTGATCTTGACCCTGAACTATGGAAGATAACTGTTTCAAACTTAATAATTATGTGGGGCACATGTTATACTTTCATCATGAGACACATTTGGTCACATATCATCAAGGTCAAGGTCACTTTGACCCTTATGAAATGTGACCAAAATGGGGTAGTGAACCACTAAAAGTGACCATATCTCATGGTAGAAAGTGCCAATAAGCACCATTGTGCTTCCTAAGTCTTGAATTAACAGCTTTGTGTTGCATGACCTTGGATGACCTTGACCTTGGGTCAAGGTCACATGTATTTTGGTAGGAAAAATGTGTAAAGCATTTCTTTGTGTATGATGTCATTGGTAGGTTTAGTTGTTTGACCTTGACCTTGAAGTTCACCTGAAGGTCAAAGTCATATTAAGGTCAAGGTCAAGCATGTGAGTCGTATGGGCTTTGCCCTTGTTTTCCTTCCTCTCTTTCTTCCTTCCTCTCTTCTTCCTTCCTCTCTTTCTTCCTCTTTCTTTCTTCCTCTCTTTCTTTCTTCCTCTCTTTCTTCCTCTCTTTCTTCCTCTCTTTCTTTTTCTTTCTCTTTCTTTCTCTTTCTTTCTTTCTTTCTTTCTTTCTTTCTTTCTTTCTTTCTTTCTTAATGATTGAAAATATCGTTTGGGGATGACAGAGAAAAATAGGGTCTGTTGGGTTACTGTAACCTCAAATTTAATAATTTTTTTCCTAATGAATGCCTGTCTTTCTGCATGTTCAGGTGCGGACTTCATCAAGACCTCTACGGGCAAGGAAGGGGTTAATGCCACGCTGCCCGTGGCTCTGGTGATGGTGCGTGCCATCCGTGAATACTTCCAGCGCACTTCCTACAAGGTGGGTGCTGTACACATGGCTGCAGGAATCTGTATGGCCTCGGCTTTCACATAGTGCATGTCTAACTGAAATGTCTGTCTTGACTGATATTGTACTCAGTGGGAATTTAACAGAAGAGAAAATAAAAGAAAATAAATTTTTTTAATGTCAAAGTAGAAGTTGTAATGTTACTTTCTTATCCATGTTCCTCAGGATGGATTTTGCTCTGTAGGTGCTCCCCCAGTGGGTTGGGAGTGAGAATAGACCCACCATGTCTCCCTGTGTAATTCAAAACCGGCAAATGATGAGGGAAATTGTTATTTGACTTATTCCTACTCTACCTTGTTCTGGTGATTTTCATGATCAGTGTGCCTTACATAGCCTACAGGACTGAGAGGCCATAAAACACCATCTGTGATCCATATGCTCTGTAGGTGCTTGATGCTGAATTCACACTTTCAAGTGATCCATATGCTCTGTACGTGCTTGATGCTGAATTCACACTTTCAAGTGATCCATATGCTCTGTACGTGCTTGATGCTGAATTCACACTTTCAAGTGATCCATATGCTCTGTACGTGCTTGATGCTGAATTCACACTTTCAAGTGATCCATATGCTCTGTAGGTGCTCGATGCTGAATTCACACTTTCAAGTGATCCATATGCTCTGTACGTGCTTGATGCTGAATTCACACTTTCAAGTGATCCATATGCTCTGTAGGTGCTTGATGCTGAATTCACACTTTCAAGTGATCCATATGCTCTGTAGGTGCTTGATGCTGAATTCACACTTTCAAGTGATCCATATGCTCTGTAGGTGCTTGATGCTGAATTCACACTTTCAAGTGATCCATATGCTCTGTACGTGCTTGATGCTGAATTCACACTTTCAAGTGATCCATATGCTCTGTAGGTGCTCGATGCTGAATTCACACTTTCAAGTGATCCATATGCTCTGTAGGTGCTCGATGCTGAATTCACACTTTCAAGTGATCCATATGCTCTGTAGGTGCTCGATGCTGAATTCACACTTTCAAGTGATCCATATGCTCTGTAGGTGCTCGATGCTGAATTCACACTTTCAAGTGATCCATATGCTCTGTAGGTGCTCGATGCTGAATTCACACTTTCAAGTGATCCATATGCTCTGTAGGTGCTCGATGCTGAATTCACACTTTCAAGTGATCCATATGCTCTGTAGGTGCTCGATGCTGAATTCACACTTTCAAGTGATCCATATGCTCTGTAGGTGCTCGATGCTGAATTCACACTTTCAAGCCACTGGATGATTTTCCTCTCTGTACAATTGGGCAAGCTTGAAGCCCCATGCTTACATTCCTCCCCCATCCACCCCTTGTGGGTTGGGGGTAAGAATTGGCCCACCGTGTCTCCCAACATGTTTCAATAGAGGTAAATAACTAGGGAAGTCGTGACCTGATTTGCCTCTTTCCAACCAACTCTAATGATTTTTCCATGATCAGTGGCCTTAAATAGCCTACAAATACTGATAAGGCGTTCAATTCCATCCATCCATCCATCCATCCATCCATCCATCCATCATCCATCCATCCATCCAACCAAGCAACCACCTACCCACCCACCCATCCTCCCCATCCATCCAACCTACCCATCCATCCGTCCATCTGTCGATCCATCCGTTCGTCTGTCCATCCATCTGTCTGTCCGTCCGTCTGTCCGTCGGTCCATCCATCCATCCTCCCCATCCATCCATCCATCCATCCATCCATCCATCCATCCATCCATCCATCCTTCCCCATCCATCCATCCATCCATCCATCCATCCATCCATCCATCCATCCATCCATCCTTCCCCATCCATCCATCCATCCATCCATCCATCCATCCATCCATCCATCCATCCACCCATCCATCCATCCATCCATCCATCCATCCATCCATCCATCCATCCATCCATCCATCCATCCTCCCCCATCCATCCATCCATCCTCCCCCATCCACAGGTGGGCTTCAAGCCGGCAGGTGGGATCCGCACAGCCAAGGACGCATGCACCTGGCTGTCGCTGATGAAGGAGGAACTGGGAGACGAGTGGACACAGCCGCATCTCTTCCGCCTCGGCGCCAGCACTCTGCTGGGAGACATGGAGCGCCAGATCTTCCACTACGTCACTGGCCGCTACGCTGCCCAGCATGAGCTGCCCATGGCTTGAGCTGCCGCCAGGAACCAGGAGTGAAAAAGTGCCCCTGAGAAGTCTGGTAGGGTCTGTGATTTTAATGTGTTGTATTGTAATAAAGGGTGCAAGCAGAGAGGTATGGATTTCATGATGGTTGCTTTTGGTTTCTACCCCGACATGAAAAAAAGGAAGAAAAAAAGAAGAGAGAAATTAATTGATTTTGAAGAGAGTTTTATTGATTGGTGGTGGATGTGATTTCAGGAGTAATTTCTCAACAAATGTATATTTTCTTGTTAATTTTGAAGTTTTATTTTTAAGTAGTCTCTTTTTATCCCCTTCACTCTGCTGGAGCTAAGATAATGAGGCACATACATATTAATTTGAGAATCTCAAATTTTGATTTTATGGTTTGTGTGGTAGGTAATGAAATAATCTTACTGGGCAGCCAGTTGTTATACATGTATGTAGTATCATCATTGAATATCTTCACATGTAAATGTTGATGTTATATTTGGAAATGAGATGGCTGAATTCCTGCTTCCAGGACAGACTTTAGGCATTTCAATTCCATGTATTTTTTACATTTTTTGCAGCTAGGAAAGACTAGCATAAACTTTTAGGATCCTGAGTGTTCTGGCCCATAAGCCAAACATGTAGACATGAAAATTTGGTAACAATGTTTACTTGCCAGTGCAGGTTGAATCTGGTGAGGGGAAGGGGTTTCACTGGGACTTCCAGCAGGAGGTTGCGAGTTTGATCCCTGCCCAAAGTCTGAATCTTTGCTATCTTTTATAGAGTTATCGCTTGGAATGACTGTTAGCAGCTGTCTGTTGAAAAGAAGTAAAGTAATTTTGTTGTCTTTGATGCATTTCGAATGTGTCGTGTTCTGACATACAAGTCTGTTCCTGCTGGTATGTGCATACTGACACATCCGTTGTTGTTTCGGCTCCATTTGTTTAAATGGAAAAAGGAGGAAGTACTCCGTGAATATTTCCTTGAAAGGTGCACTCATGGACAAAGTGTGAGTGATCTTTATCTTGTGGAGTGACAGCGAATTCTTAGCATTTATGTACTATGGTGATGTAACAGTTTAGCAGCTCTTGTCTCTCTGTGAACAATGGTCACTTTCCTTGGGGAAGATTGTGACCAGAGAAAGGAAGCAGAAACAAAGATTTGACCTGTTGACATGCTGCAGGGTTTGCTGAAACACAGGCACACAGTGTTTGAACAGCGAGATATTTGCCCAGCAAGGTGGCCAGGTGTTTAGTGAGGGTCGTAGAGATGTGACTCGCTGGTTGCTGACTAGATTAAGCCGACAGGTTGTATGGGAAATGCAGTCTAACTGTCTGTGAGAAGGATGATGTTCTCAGTGAGTGTCTAGTCCAAATTACTTGATTATCTGTCAGAAGTGGCAGAATTTTACCCTGGATTTGTCAAGTTTTACGTTACCAGGATCTGACTAAATGGAGAGCCATGAAGAACTAGTAGGTTTCAACTTGAGATCCCTTGAATTCTCTGTTGCCTTACAGGATTTTAAACAGAGCATGCACTGCAAAATATGGTCTGAAGATATATTTCCGAAGAGTGATGTAGCTTTAAAAAATATTTCGTATGATTTGTGTCTATAGAGATCATTAAACGTGCCAAAGCATTTATGAATGTCATTATGTCAGAGTATCAAGAAATTAATGCAGTGACAGTCTGTGATTATTCACTACTCTGGACACGTGCCATAATGGAAACTGCCTGAGCTGGTAATGGCATGTAAATAAATGCGCATTTATCAATGCACCACAGGTGTATGAATATTATGTATGTACATCTATATTCCCCAGTTATGTACATTTGATAGTAAAAATTTTGAGAGAGACTGGGGGTGATGGCAATTGTTGTTGTTGATTTTTGTTATGTGAATGCTACTGTTATATCCTAGACCATTGAGGATCCTAAAACGTAGAGCGTGACCTACTTGCATATTATTAACATGACGAAATATGGGTTTTCATAGTTTTCTTTCACCTTATTACCCGATCAAATGGTACTTTCCTCTAGAAATGTTTGTGTAATCACACGCAGCAAAGACAAAAATCTTTGGGTCCGAGATTTCATAAAACCATTACACCCGGCTAATCACAGTTAAGATAACAAGAGTAGGCTGGGAAAAGTCATCTCTGCGGGGCATTGTCCAATCACAAGATTTGGCGGGTGAACACGTCATGTTAATAATATGCAAGCAGGTCACGCTCTACGTTTTAGGATACTCTACGGTCTAGGATATGACACTACTAGTACAGGATGTATGAATATTAGGTATGTACATCTGTATTCTCCATTGACATAGTACATTTGATAGTCATAATCTTGAGAGAAGCTGAGGGTGACGGCACATATTGTTGTTGTTGTTGATTTTTTTATGCGACGGCTACTGGTACACAGTTGTCCTCTGGAGATAGGATGTGCTTCAATGCTTTGACAGAGGCCCAGTGTGACGGATCCCTCTTTCCCCCTTTTATCATTAAAATAATTTCCTTGAATGTTTTAAAAGACTGAAGTCTTTAAAATTAAGTTGTAGCTGAGAAATTTGCCCCTATGTAGAACAGAGCTAGTGTACGTGGCCTGACCGAGTCTGTGACTCGGTGTCCTTGACTGTTCCTTCAACTTTTGCCCAAGCCCCTAACTCCCATAGACTTGATGACATGTACGTGGCCTGATCGGTCTGAGACTCGGTGTCCTTGACTGTTCCTTCAACTTTTGCTCAAACCCGGCACGTAGCCTGTATCATGGCCTTGACTGTTCCTTCAACTTTCCCCAAACTCTGCACGTAGCCCTGGGGACTTCGCGCATGCGTGGTGGTGTTTTCCCCCTTTCATTAAAACAAAGTGTTGTCTACCAAAACTTTAGTCAGCTGAGGCAACGACGCCAGAACAAACGTCCAAGAAAGCGGCTCCGTGTCTTAGGAAGAGAGAGCGAGATCTCGACACGTAAAACAAGAGCGAGTTCCCCTCCACGCGCCCACTCCACCTACGCGCAGCGGATCCACCCACTGCGGTCTTCCCCTCCCCTGCTGTGTGCTCTAAGAAGTCTTCAGCGCCTGCCTGCCTGTCCCCAGCGCCTGCAGCCAAGCTGGTCACTGCTGGAAGCGTCGTCTGCTTCGCTCTCCCGCACGCCTGTCGCTGGAGAAAAGCTGCAGCCCTCTCCCACAGGCTGCTCGCTCCCACCGCCAAAAGTTTTCGTCTGCTAGACCCACGTCGCCCTCTTCCCTCCCCTACCGGCCAGCCTTCGCTCTTCCTCCAGCCACTGGACGCTGGAACCAAAGCTGCAGCCCCTCACACAGGCTGGTGCTGCTCCCATCACTGAAAAGTTTCGTCTGCTAGTGTGTGTGTGTGTGCCCTTTGCCAAGAGCGCAAAGGAGAGCACTATCAATGGCCTTTTGTTTCTCGCTAAACAAGCGAGAAAATGTTTAGATAGGCTTTGAGCCTCAAATTTAAGCACACATTTCATCGCTGGAATAATCAATCTAACAACCCGTGAGTACTCATAGAACTGCTCTGAATTGGTCTCTGAATTCCTAGACTGAACTGTGGAACTCTCTTTCTTTAAAGAAAACCTAAATGGTGAATTACTGCCAGAAGCCACAGGGGCAGTATAACGATATTATTCAGTCACTGAATGATTTACTTACTTGATTTTCTTGAATATTAAATCCCTTTTTCTTGATATTCAATCCTGTGTCATCACGTTTTATTGCATGTGCATGCAAGAGAAATAAATTGTTGCGTTTCTCCTCCACACATTAGAACCCCTAGACGCGCTCATTGAGCCGAGCCTGAGGAGAAACGTCACATAATGGGACTCTCGTCCGGGATTTTGAATCAGAATTAATTGTAACAAGTAAGGACATTCGTCCGAGAGCTTGAAACAATTGTATCTTTCAGAGTTTTGTAGGGCATGGATAATTGTGTTGCGTAGTGACCTATCATCTGTTGTATACCATTGCCTTGATGATTGATCAGTAGCACTGTTGCGTTTGACCTGCCCATGATTGTACTGTTGTGGAAATTCCCTTTTTGCAGTGTGAAGCTGTTGTTTGTGAGGGGCTCTGTGTTTTTTGCCAATTGTAGAATTGATTGTGTCACAATGGTTAAAGTGATAGAGGGTAGGCCTAGCATTAAGGACATTCTGTCCCTAGACAGGGCAGGGCTGGATAGTCAAGATAAACATGTTGGCTTGGTGGTGGGAGGAGATATGTGTGAAGCCTAACAAATGGTGTTGTAGGTATAAAACCTAACAAATGTTGCTGTAGGTGTGAATCCTAACAGATAGTGGTACAGGTGTGAAGCCTGACTGCGCAGGGAGGGCGAGAGGGAAGATTGTGCTGGTGCCGAGTCAGGGCATGTTGCAGAGAGAGGAGGATGAGAGACAGTTGTGACTGTGCAGTGAGATGGAGGTGTGAAACCTGAGCATGGGGAGACAGCAGCAGATACGTCAGTTCGTCTGAGAGAACTGGAGTTGGGAGGTAAGCGTCTGCAGTGAGAGAGAGATTGCAGAAAGATGGAGTGGCGGATACAGAGAGAGAGAGAAGAAGAGCTTCTTCCAGCCTATGAGCCCTGGAGAATTGGAGAGAGAGAATGTGGAGATGGGAAGAGAGATGTCAAGTGTTATCGATGTTTTAGATTTGGACACTGGAGGCATGAGTGTGGGAAGGAGGGAAAGAAGAGAGAGGAGCAAAGAGGTGTGAGTAGACCGCCTAGGAATGACCGATGTTTTCGATGTTCGGGAGTGGGACACGTGGCGCATGACTGTCGAGTGAGGATAGCCAATGATATGAAAGCCCGTGTGGCCGCAGTGAGAAGGCGTGGCGTAGTGTCTGAGGAGAGTAGACCGTTGTGTGAAATGCGTGAGTCTGGTTTAGGGAACCAGCCGCCCTGTCTGGTGAAGGGAAGTGTTGCAAAATGCTCTGCTCCCTATGAGTCTCGGGGAGAGTTGTGTGTGGGGAAGGAGAAAGTTCCTGTTATTGTACACCGTTGTACCGCCGCATCTATTACGTTGGTGCGATCTGGGGTTGTTGCAGACTGGAAAGAGTCGGACACTGGGGAGAGAGTTCTAGTGACAGGCGTTGGTAGCGTGGTTGTGTTGTCACGCGTTGGCGGTGTGGGTCAGTCTTGCCCATTGCATAAGGTGCTGTTGGCAACTAATGAGTATCGAGGTCACGCAGTAGTTGGCGTGTTGAGAGAGTTGCCTGTTCCAGGTGTAGATATTATGTTAGGCAATGACCTAGGGGGTAGAGAGGTAGTGGTCAGTTCAGAAGAAACTGCACGTGTCTCGTGTGAGTCGAGAGAGCCTGTGTTGCTCAAAGCCCTCCAGAGTGGGGAGAGTGAGTCTGAGAGTGGGGATGATGGAGTACTCCGAGATAGGGTGTTGACACGGTCCACCCCGCAGAGGATGGAGAATTCAGAGGTGAAGTTAGAGGACCAGCTTCATGATGAGATTAGTGAGAAGGCAGAGAGCACTATGAAGGAAGAAGTGCAAGAGGAAGTGGAGAAAGGGGGCAGAGAAGAAGAGTTAGTGGGAGTAGAGAGAGAAGATGAGTGTGGGAGAGAAAGGGAAGAGAGGACGGATGAAGGAGCGATGAGCGTGCAACAGCCGCATGTTTCTATGGAGGACTGCACGATAGAGGTCAAATGTGAGTCTTGTGAAGAGACTGATGTGGAGTTGGGAGACTCGTTTTTGTCACCCGTGATGGGTGGTGGTCGGTCTAGCGATCGAGAGAGAGGTGGTGATGAGTCGGGGCCACCGGCCGTGGGTTCAGAGCCGGTGGGAGGGAGGTTGGCTCTAATGGAGGAGCAGAAACGTGACCTTGGTTCACATGCTCTGTGTGAGCAGGAAGAGGTGGAGGAGGAGAGAGAGGATGATGAATCTCCAGGATGTTTTCTGGGAGGTGGGGTGTTTGAGCTTGGAAGCCAGCCCCAGCATGCACCTGTATCAGAGAGGTGTGAGTTGGAACCACTAGGGAAAGTGGAGGAGAGAGAAGTGTGTGTGAGAATTGAGGGAGAAGTTGAGGAAGAGATGGAGGAAGAAGAAGAAGTAGAGATGAAAGTAGAGATGGAGGTCCAGGGAGAGATAGAGGTGGAGGTCGAGGGAGAGATAGAGGTGAAGCCTGAGCCTTGTAAGGAGACAAGTGTGGAAGGGCTGAATGAATTGAGAGAGGAAGTGATGAAAGCAGGACAGAGAGATCAGGAGAAACACTTGGACGTGTTTTCCTTCCTGAGCAATTGGAAAGAAAGAATGATGAACGCGGTAGAGTGTGCTGCCGAATGTCGAGGAGAAGCAAGACAGCGAGAGAGGAAGTGGTACGAGTGGAAATCAAGGAAGAAGAAGTTTAAGCTTGGAAGAGAATGCTAGTGTTTTCTCTATGAGCTGTTGCCCTTGGTCAGACACCCACGCTGTTGTTGGAGGAAGATGTGCCTCCTATTTGTGTTAGCCCCTCGAAGGGTATTATGTTGAGCAGAGTATAGCTCATTGATGTGCAGGTAACTACCCCTGTGGGTACGGGGTTGTTTAAGAATTGTCCCACCGCGTCCCCTACGCGATTCGTAAGAGGCGAATAAATAGGCGGATCGTCAGACAGACGATAGTAGTTGTTGTAAATTCCTACTGTTAGAGAGGAATAGGAACCTTTTTTTTGTTCCCCTTGATTTCGGTAGACTTACCCTATAGAGTTTGCAGGGAGAACGTTTTAGTTGGCTGTCAAAGTGGTTAAGTGTTTACCTAAGTTTTGACATGTTTCCATGTTGAGTGGCTCTGCTAGAAGCGGATTGGTTTAGAGTCTGGCTGGACTGGTAGACAGCACTAAAGTTTTGCAGTAGCAAGGTAGGGTGAGATTGTATCTCCTGTTCTTTTCCTTTATTTGGTAAAATAATGGTGAGTGAGCCAGCCCCCTTCCTTGTTTTGAGCTCTGCTGTGACCTGAACTATGCTTTGAATTTGCTGTGAGATGTTTATTGTGCTGACGAGGGGAGTGTAATTTTTCCCCCCAACAAGTTTATTCTTGTGTGTTGTACCTAGATAGATTGTACTGAGGTATGACCAAGTACTACATTTTATCTTTGAGTGGAGACTTGTCTCTCCCAAAGTTTTTGCATGAGTTGCATGTATTCTGGGAATTGATAAAGTGGTTATCAGATGTGCTGTCATATGACGGAAGTTATGCATAATCTTTATATGCTGAGTCAACGTTTTTGAAATTTTCTTGTTAAATTGCTAAGAAAATTTCTCGTGAAGGGTGGGTGAGTGTGACGGATCCCTCTTTCCCCCTTTTATCATTAAAATAATTTCCTTGAATGTTTTAAGACTGAAGTCTTAAATTTTATGAATCCTAATTAGGCCATCAGCCCTACTTAGACCAGAGAGCGCACGTGCAGTCTCTGAGGTACTTAACCTGCCCTATGCGGATCAGAGAGTGTACTGACGGCCCCCTGGGTTTTAGTTCCGAGGGACCCGATAGGCGAGTTAACCTAGGGCAGTTTCCAGGCCCCACCTCCCATAGACATGATAAAGCCTAATTATGGTGACAGGACCCAGACTAGACGGCCTGTCCTTGACTGTTCCTTCAACTTTTGCCCAAGCCCCTAACTCCCATAGACTTGATGACATGTATGTGGCTTGACCGGTCTGTGACTCGGTGTCCTTGACTGTTCCTTCAACTTTTGCTCAAACCCGGCACGTAGCCTGTATCATGGCCTTGACTGGTCCTTCAACTTTCCCCAAACTCTGCACGTAGCCCTGGGGACTTCGCGCATGCGTGGTGGTGTTTTCCCCCTTTGATTAAAACAAAGTGTTGTCTACCCAAAACTTTAGTCTGCTGAAAGTCTGCTGAAAGACAGCCGAGGCAACGACGCCTGAACAGAGCATAGACTCCGTGCCTTAGGAAGAGAGAGAGCAAGCTCTCGGCACGTAAAATAAGAGCAAGTTCCCCTCCACGCGCCCACTCCACCTACGCGCAGCGGATCCACCCACTGCGGTCTTCCCCTCCCCTGCTGTGTGCTCTAAGAAGTCTTCAGCGCCTGCCTGCCTGTCCCCAGCGCCTGCAGCCAAGCTGGTCACTGCTGGAAGCGTCGTCTGCTTCGCTCTCCCGCACGCCTGTCGCTGGAGAAAAGCTGCAGCCCTCTCCCACAGGCTGCTCGCTCCCACCGCCAAAAGTTTTCGTCTGCTAGACCCACGTCGCCCTCTTCCCTCCCCTACCGGCCAGCCTTCGCTCTTCCTCCAGCCACTGGACGCTGGAACCAAAGCTGCAGGTTGGTGCTGCTCCCATCACTGAAAAGTTTCGTCTGCTAGTGTGTGTGTGTGTGCCCTTTGCCAAGAGCGCAAAGGAGAGCACTATCAATGGCCTTTTGTTTCTCGCTAAACAAGCGAGAAAATGTTTAGATAGGCTTTGAGCCTCAAATTTAAGCACACATTTCATCGCTGGAATAATCAATCTAACAACCCGTGAGTACTCATAGAACTGCTCTGAATTGGTCTCTGAATTCCTAGACTGAACTGTGGAACTCTCTTTCTTTAAAGAAAACCTAAATGGTGAATTACTGCCAGAAGCCACAGGGGCAGTATAACGATATTATTCAGTCACTGAATGATTTACTTACTTGATTTTCTTGAATATTAAATCCTTTTTTCTTGATATTCAATCCTGTGTCATCACGTTTTATTGCATGTGCATGCAAGAGAAATAAATTGTTGCGTTTCTCCTCCACACATTAGAACCCCTAGACGCGCTCATTGAGCCGAGCCTGAGGAGAAACGTCACACAGACCCACACCAATTATCCAGAAAGAATACAATTAATCACACATATATTCGTTCCGACCTTCATTCACTCAAAGATTCATTCACTTCTTTCCTCGGTGTGCAGGTTCCAGGCGAGCCAGGACGGCTTGCACGTGACTTCAGTGCAGAGCGGGGACTCGGGTGTCTACACCTGCTCCGCCACCAACATCTTTGGGAGCGTCAGCAAAACCGTGGTCCTCGCGGTCACTGGTAAGAAGCTAGGACTGTGACGTCACGTGCAGAGGCGGGGTTTCCAGACTATGGACATGCAGGCCAAAGTCATCCACAGGGCGTTTCCGGTGCCATTTATAAGTCATTGCTGTAACCATACAGGAGTCGGCATCAACATTGGGGCGGAATAAGCGGACAGTATCTGGCTTGGAAAATAATGTATTACACGAGCTGAGTGGTGGGACACTGCGTATGACTACAGCGATATCATACAAGAAACAACGGAAACGCCTTTTGGATTTCACTGAACTGCATATTCATAGTCCTTGGAGATCCGCCTCTATGCTATTCCCTGGTCTGCCTTCAAATATGGAGGCATCAAAACTGGGGGCTTGCCAACATCCGTGGTTTCCAGTGACATTCCGTGCTGTACGGGGCTTGGGCTGTACGAGGCTGTACGGGGATGTGCTGTGCTGTATGGGGCTGTGCTGTGCTGCACGAGGCTTTGCCGAGCTGTACGGGGCTGTGCTGTGCTGTATGGGGCTTTGCTGTGCTGTACGGGGCTGTGCTGTGATGTATGGGGCTGTGCTGTGCTGTACGGGGCTGTGCTGTGCTGTACGAGGCTTTGCTGAGCTGTACGGGGCTGTGCTGTTCTGGGCTGTGCTGTGCTGTATGGGGCTGTGCTTTACCGGGCTGTGCTGTGCTGTACGTGGCTGTGCTGTATGTGGCTGTGCTGTACATGGCTGTGCTGTGCTGTACGGGGCTGTGTTGTGCTGTACGTGGCTGTGCTGTGCTGTACGGGGCTGTGCTGTGCTCTACAAGGCTGTGCTGTGCTGTACGGGGCTTTGCTGAGCTGTACAAGGCTGTGCTGCGCTGTGCTGTACGGGGCTGTGCTGTGCTGTATGGGGCTATGCTGTGCGGGGCTGTGCTGTGCTGTATGGGGCTGTGCTTTACGGGGCTGTGCTGTGCTGAACGTGGCTGTGCTGTACGTGGCTGTGCTGTACGTGGCTGTGCTGTATGGGGCTGTGCTGTACGTGACTATGCTGGACGGGGCTGTACGTGGCTGTGCTGTACGTGGCTGTGCTGTACGTGGCTGTGCTGTACGTGGCTGGGCTGTAAGTGGCTGTGCTGTACGGGCTGTGCTGTGCTGTACGTGGATGTGCTGTATGGGCTGTGTTGTACGGGGCTGTGCTGTATGTGGCTGTGCTGTACGTGGCTGTGCTGTGCTGTACGTTGCTGTGCTGTACGTGGCTGTGCTGAATGTGGCTGTGCTGTACGTGGCTGTGCTGTACGTGGCTGTGCTGTACGTGGCTGTGCTGTACGGGGTTGAGCTGTACGGGGCTGTGCTGTGCTGCACCTGTGCTGTACGGGGCTGTGCTGTGCTGTTCGTGGCTGTGCTGTGCTGTACGGGGCTGTGCTGTACGTGGCTGTTCTGTGCTGTACGGAGCTGTGCTGTGCTGTACAGAGCTGTGCTGTGCTGTGCTGTACGAGGCTGTGCTGTAAGGGGCTGTGCTTTGCTGTACGGGGCTGTGCTGTGCTGTATGGGGCTGTGCTGTATGGGGCTGTGCTGTGATGTACCTGTGCTGTACGGGGCTGTGCTGTGCGGTACGTGGCTGTGCTGTGCTGTTCAGGGCTGTGCTGTGCTGTACGGGGCTGTGCTGTACGTGGCTGTGCTGTACGTGGCTGTGCTGCGCTGTTCGGGGCTGTGCTGTGCTGTACGGGGCGGTGCTGTATGGGGCTGTGCTGTGCTGTACCTGTGCTGTACGGGGCTGCTCTGTGCTGTACTTGGCTGTGCTGTGCTGTACGGGGCTGTACTGTGCTGTACATGGCTGTGCTGTACGGCGCTGTGCTGTGCTGTACCTGTGCTGTTCGAGGCTGTGCTGTGCTGTACGTGGCTGTGCTGTGCTGTATGAGGCTGTGCTGTACGTGGCTGTGCTGTGCTGTACGGGACTGTGCTGTGCTGTACGGGGCTGTGCTGTATGGAGCTGTGTTGTACGGGACTGTGCTGTACAGGGCTGTGCAGTACAGGGCTGTGCTGTACGGGGCTGTGCTGAATGGGGCTGTGCTGAACGGGGCTGTGCTGTGATGTGCAGGGCTGTGCTGTACGGAGTTGTGCTGTAATGCGCTGTGCTGTACGGGCTGTATGGGACTGTACGGGACTGTACTGGGCTGTGCTATAGGGGCTGTACGGGGCTGTACGGGGCTGTACGGGGGCTGTACGGGGCTGTATGGGGCTGAACAGGGCTGTACGAGGCTGTACGGGGCTTGGGCTGTGCTGTAGGGTCTGTATGGAGCTGTACGAAGCTGATCAGACTTGTACGGGGATCTACAGGCCTGCACAGGGCTGTACGGGGCTGTACAGGACTGTACAGGGTTGGCGCTGTGCTGTAGGGGCTGTTCTGTAGGGGCTGTATGGAGCTGGGGCTTGGCTGTACGGGGCTGTATGGGTATGGGGCTGGACTGCACGGGGCTGTACGGAGCTGTACAGGACTGTGATGTATGGGGCTGTACAGAGCTGTATGGGACTGTGCTGTACGGGGCTGTACGGGGCTGGGGCTGTGCTGTACGGGGCATTACGGGGCTGTACAGGGCTCGGGCTGTGCTTTATGGGGTTATACGGGGCTGGGGCTGTGCTGTACGGGGCTGTACGGGGTTGTAGGGGGCTGGGGCTGTGCTGCACGGAGCTGTACAGGGCTGTGCAGGGCTGGGGCTGTGCTGTAGGGGCTGTACAGAGCTGTACAAAGCTATACGGTACTGTATGAGGCTGTATGGCGTTGTTCATGAAGAAAGCACTGCATGGTGTCAGCTTAATATGAATTCCGCAGAAGAAAAGCACGGCTGCCATGGTCCCCGTCCTGGTTTCATCTGTTCAGTGGCTCTACCAATCACAGAGCGCTAGTACAATGTCAGATACTGTTCTTCAGTCGCTTGCGGCTAGCGGGTGCGGCGTTCGAAGCTGCATGGATCACAGAGTTGCATCCTTGAGCAAGGTGCTTTATTCACGTTGCTTCTCCCCAGGAGTAAAACGGGTACCTGTGAGATCTGAGATGGAACTTTGTGAAACCTAACTTTGGCGCTTCATCCGCAGTCTGGTTGCATGCTCCACAGGGAGTTGAACTGGTGTTGGAGTGAGAGAAAAGTAAAGTAGCTCGATTACCAGAGGGTAAATGTGTGCGGTCTGAGCAACCACTAATGGGTAGAAAAGTCGCAATATAAATGAGAAGATCTTTACCGTCAAGTTCATGATGCCACTAGGAATTAATGGCGTTTTAGATGAGTTTTTTTTTTATGACCCGCCTTTGTGGAATCTTACTTTCCATCTGTAGTGACTCAATGTGACCAAAGACACTATATAATTATATGATGACGAAAGCTTTATTACCCATTGAACCTTCACCTTGTTCACTTCCTTCTCAGAGCCCGTCACTGTGAAGATCACGCCTCCCTCCAACGCCGTTGCCAAGGGCAACAACCTAACTCTGATGTGCCAATATACGGGCATTCCCTCACCACTGGTCCAGTGGGTTCACCTACGTCCTGACGGCCACAACGACACCATTACTTCCGGTGTGACGTCAGCAGCCGGAGTCAGCACATTAACCTTGACTTCTGTGAATCCAGCAGACGCCGGAAGTTACGTGTGTAAGGCCATGAATGGAGCGGAAACTGCGCAAACGACAAGTTTCGTGGTTGTGGAAGGTGAGTATGCAAAAATGAATGAATTGGATTGATGGATGGATTGATTGATGGAAGGATAGGCTTATAGATGGCTTTATTAGATGGTTGGATTGAATGGAATGATGGATGGGATGGATTAATAGGATGGGTGAATAATGATATGGGTGGAAGAATTGATTGGATCAATGTTTCGATGGATGGATGCATGAATGAGTTGGTAAAAATACATTCATCGACGAGTGAAGATATTGCAAGAGTAACAAGTTCTGATGTACTGACACATCTTATCGAATTATAAATGAAGAAATCAAGAGAGAAAGAAAAAAAGCAATGTCGGAAACCAAAGAGGTAAAGTGAACACAATTTGAATATTGACAAATCAAAGTTAACCCATTTTACATCTCTTGAGTAAACGAATACATTAGAGCATCTTGTTAACAATATTTCAGATGAATTTACGTGTATAAAGTTCTTTCTTCCTCTTCCCTTCAATCCGCCCCTCTTGCATTTCATGAACGCGCGCATGCACGCACACTCGTTTATTTTCTCTTCCTCTCTTTCTTTGCTCATTTGCTCACCCTCCACGACAGCTTAGCTACTTGACACACCCACCAACCAATCGAACGAATGAACGTCGACTGAACTAGTCTTGACTGGACTGGACTGGTCCTCACCGGACCGGACTGGCAGACTGACAGCTGATCGAGCGTCCGATCTCTCCCGACTGGACTGGACTCAAACCGTGCACGTGACCAATTAACCTCTCGCGTCTCCCGACTGGACTGGACTCGAACCGTGCACGTGACCAATTAACCTCTCGCGTCTCCCGACTGGACTGGACTCAAACCGTGCACGTGACCAATTAACCTCTCGCATCGCTTCCCCCACAGCGGAATCTGAGACAAACAGTTCTACTGAGGTATTGAAAATTGTTAAAAACTGCAGTCATAAACTATTTTCTATGACGATCATTGACGATCTGACTTGTACCCCCGCACCCTCACCCCACCCCACCCATCCATCCACCCCCATCCCTCCACACCACCCCACCACGCCCATCCCACCACCCCCATCCCTCCACACCCACCCCACCCATCCCTCCACCCCCATCCCTCCACACCCACCCCACCCCACCCATCCCTCCACCCCCATCCCTCCACACCCACCCCACCTCACCCATCCCTCCACCCCCTATCTCTCCACACCCACCCCACTCATCCCTCCACCCTCATCCCTCCACACCCATCCCTCCACACCCACCCCACCCCACCCATCACTCCACCCCCATCCCTCCACACCCACCCCACCCCACCCATCACTCCACCCCCATCCCTCCACACCAACGCCACCCCACCCATCCCTCCACACCCATCCCTCCGCACCAACACCACCCCACCCATCCCTCCACCCCCATCCCACCCATCCCTCCACCCCCATCCCTCCACACCCACCCCACCCATCCCTCCACCCCCATCTCTACACACCCACTCCACCCCATTCATCCCTCCATCCCCGTCCCTCCACACCCACCTCACCTATTCCTCCACCCCCAACTCTCCACACCCACCCCCCCCCACCCCCCCCCCCCCACCCCCCCCCCCCCACCACACCCACCCCACCCATCCCTCCACACCCATCCCTCCACCCCCCGCACACGTTTTGACCATAGTGGTGTTTTTCTCCCTAGAGCTTCAGCACTGACTTTTTTTCATCACGAGTCCTCTTGTCCAAGTAGACTCCTTCAACGTGGAGACTGCATGAGATGATGACAAGTACTCGCACGCCGATTGGCTGGCGGTGCGCGCTGTGGGCGGGGCTGCGAGAAGTTAATTGAAGTGGTCAACTTGACCTCGTGTCTGTACCTAGGAAAGCCCCTCATCTCCCTGACCCCGCAGTCCGCCTCGGTCAACCAGGGTCAGAGCGTCAGCTTCCGCTGTGTGGCTTCCGGCTCCCCCAAGCCCTCCATTTCGTGGGCCTTCCCAGGGGTAGGTGACAAAACAAGCGAGTTTCCCAGACCAGGGATAGGCAACCCAAAGCAATCAAAGGGCGTTTCCGCTATCATTATTCTAAAGTCATTACTGCCATCATACAGGGTCAGTATCAAACCTGGCACAGAGAAGCAGAGAGTGTCTGGTTTTGGTAACGGGTTATTACACGAATTGACTAATTGGACGTTTCGTATGATTACATCTATCACTTTTTTTGAAGACCGGAAATGCCTTTTGGATTGCTTTGTATAGCTTTGGATTGCTTTGGATTGCTTTGGATTGCTTTGGATTGCTTTGGATTGTTTTAGATTGCTTTGGATTGCTTTGGATTGCTTTGGATTGCTTTGGATTTCTTGGATTGCTTTGGATTGCTTTGGATTGCTTTGGATTGCGTACGCATAGCCCTGGGAATCCCGCCTTGGGAAGGGAGACGGAGCAGGAGCCGGAAGGAAAGGGACGGGCAGTGGGGGAGTGTGCGCTTGGCTGACTGAAACTGAGAGAGAAAGTGGCGATGGAAATTGAGGGCTTGGCAGTGGAACTAATCTATGGGGAAGGGAGATCCTGCATCTGTTTCTTACCATGTGTGTAAGGAAATTGGGGTTGTGTGCTCTGGAGGATGCGTTTGAGAGAGAGAGAGAGAGAGAGAGAGAGAGAGAGAGGGAAAGAGAGAGAGAGAGAGAGAGAGAGAGAGAGAGAGAGAGAGAGAGAGAGAGAGAGAGAGAGAGAGAGAGAGAGAGAGAGAGAGAGAGAGAGAGAGAGAGAGAGACAGACAGACAGACAGACAGAGAGAGAGAGAGAGAGAGAGAGAGGCAGAGACAGAGAGAGACAAAGAAAAAGACAAACAGGCAGGCAGGCAGACAGGGTAAAATGGACAGAAAGGCGATAAGACCTACGGAAAGACCGACACATTGAGACAAACAAACAAGCAGTGACACGATACTCCGGCAGTTCTGGGAAAAGATTGTTGAACCGCTCTTGTGGAATGAGTACGTGTAATATTTACCTGTCCCCTATCTCTTGTAGAATGAGTACGTGTATTGTTTTACCTGTACTCTTTCTCTCTTTCTCTCTCTCTCTCTCTCTCTCTCTCTCTCTCTCTCTCACTCTCTCTCTCTCTCTGTCTCCCCCCCCCCTCTCTCTCTCTCTCTCTCTCTCTCTCTCTCTCTCTTGTGAAATGAGTACGTGTAGTATTTACCTGTTCTTTATCTCTTGTGAAATGAGTACGTGTATTGTTTTACCTGTACTCTCTCTCTATCTCTCTCTCACTCTCTCTCTATCTCTCTCTATCTATCTCTCTCTATCTATCTCTCTTTCTATTTATCTCTCTCTATCTCTATTTCTCTCTCTCTGTCTCTCGCCTCTCTCTCTCTCTCTCTCTCTCTCTCTCTCTTTCTTTCTCCCCCTCTTGTGAAATGACTACGTGCACTCCACCACTTCTCCCTGCCGTATCTTTTCTTCCGTTCCACTTGACCCTAACCTGCCCCCATTCACAACCATACCACAGAATGAATGAACGAACGAATAAATGAATGAAAGGACTTTTATGGCATATCTGCCTTTGTAGGCTATGTGAGGCTACTGATCACGAACATCTTCAGCGTTGGTAAGTGTGAGAGGAAGTCAAGACATAATGTCCCTAGTTATCTGCCTTTTTGCAATCGCTAGGAGGACGTGGGAGCCTGTTCTTACTCCCAACCCACATGGGGACACGCTACAGCCGGGTGTCTATCATCTCACCACCTTTTGCTGTGGTCGTCGCACGCCCTACGTTCACGAACATGTTTATAATGATTTTGTTTGCGGAGTTGACAGGTCAACTAAACAGTACCGCTCTGGAGACTGGTAGAAACATTCGTTGAATTTCTCAAACGTTACATCACGTGACTCCTGCTGCAGACCCAGGGTCACGTGCCTCTGAATGCCGCCATTGGTGCAGACGGCACGCTGACCTTGACGAACGTGGAGCACTTCAACCAGGGGGACTACGTCTGCACTGCCAGCAACGTCTTCGGCTCCGCGGTCGCCACGGCCAGCCTGCTTGTACAGCGTGAGTCTCTTGGTCTGCTTGGTCAGTGGCTCAGTCGCTCAGTCAGTCGGTCAGTGGCTCAGTCGGTCAGTGACTCAGTCGGTCAGTGACTCAGTCGGTCAGTCAGTCGGTCAGTCAGTCGGTCAGTGGCTCAGTCGGTCAGTGACTCAGTCGGTCAGTCAATCGGTCAGTGGCTCAGTCAGTCGGTCAGTGGATCGACAGGTCGGATGGTCTGTGGATGGGTCGGCGGAACGGTTGGTATTAGTTGCTTGTTTAATAGGAGAAAGTGTGTGCGAGCGTGCGTGTGTGCGTGCGTGTGCGTGCGTGTGTGTGCGAGAGTGTGTGTTTATGATGACGTCAAGAACTGAGTCACGCATCTTCACGTTTTTGATAGTGGTGGTGACAATGGTGGTGGTAGAGGTGGTGATAATGGTGGTGGTAGTGGTGGTAGTGGTGGTGACAATGGTAGTGGTAGCGGTGGTGACAATGGGGGTAGTGGTGGTGACGATGGTAGTGGTAGTGGTGGTGACAATGGCGGTAGTGGTTGTGACAATGGTGGTGACAATGGTGGTGGTAGTGGTGGTGACAACGGTGGTGGTAGTGGTGGTGACAATGGTGGTGGTAGTGGTGGTGACAATGGTGGTGGTAGTGGTGGTGACAATGGTGGTGGTAGTGGGGGTGACAATGATGGTAGTAGTGGTGACAATGGTGGTGGTTGTGGTGGTGACGGTCATTGGTGTTTTTATTTGGTAGGATTTTTTCCTGAATGATTTTGATGGCTTTTTATTTGTTGAAGTGAAGGCGTGTTGTTGAGGCATTTGTATCTGACTGGTTGATAAGGGCTGACTGACAGTGTGCAGATGCTCCTTAGTGTCGGCACGTATGGAGTGGATGATGAAAGTGGTGGACGGGGAAGAAGGGTGCACTATACATGTGGGCGTGCATGCGCGCGAGTGCGTGTTTGTGTGTGTGTGTGTGTGTATGCCAACAACTTTTGCCGGATGGAGGAACCAGATGGAAAGTTTTCATCATTGCAGTCTAAGGCGCATCTTCCACGTGTCTTGTTGGGACAGAACTGTCCACACAGAGGTCCGAGAAGGACCGGCGCCCTCACTGTGTCTCCCAGAGATGCCAGGGACACGCCCGCCGTGTTGGGCGGTTGGTTGCATTCCCACCCCCCCTCCCTCCCCCCCCCACCCCTCCTCACCCCCTCCCCCTCACCCCCACCCCCTCCCAAGACCTGCTCTACGGCTAGAACCAAACAAAAGACGATAAATAAAGTCGCTTTGAATTACAAGACGCATAGAGATTCAAATTTTCGCCTTAATTTTCATTGGGCACAAAACACAAACACAGATTAACAGGTGACATTTTATCTCTTTGTGTGTGTGTGTGTGTGTGTGTGTGTGTGTGTGTGTGTGTGTGTGTGTGCGCGTGCTCGCTCGCGTGCATGCGTATGCGCGCGCGTGCATGCGTGCGTGTGTGTGTGTGTGTATATGTGTGTGTGTTTGTGTATGTACGTGGGAGCATGCGCGCGTGTGTGTATATGTGTATGTATGTATGTGCGTGTGTATGTGTGTGTTTTTGTGTGTGTGTATGTATTGTGTGTGTGTGCGTGCGTGTGTGTGTATATGTATGTCTTTGTGTGTGTGTGTGTGTGTGTGTGTGTGTGTGTGTGTGTGTGTGTGTGTGTGTGTGTGTGTGTGCGTGCGTGAGTGTGTGTGTGAGAGAGAGAGAGTGTGTGAGTGTGAGTGTGTATTGTGTGTTTCTGTGTGTGTGTGTGTGTGTGTGTGTGTGTGTGTGTGTTTTCTCTCTGTGTGTGTGTGTGTGTGTGTGTGTGTGTGTGTGTTTTTCTGTGTGTGTGTGTGTGTGTGTGTGTGTGTGTGTGTGTGTGTGTGTGTGTGTGTGTGTGTGTGTGTGTGTGTGTGTGTGTGTGAGTGCGTATGTGTGTGTGTGTGCCTGCCTTTCATACATCTCTCCACAACACGACTGCCTTCCTCTGTTTTCCTACAGAGCCTGTGCGCATCACCACGACCTCTGCGTTCTACTCGTTGGAGAACAGCCCAGTTATCTCCCTTGACTGCCAGGCCACTGGGGATCCCGACCCCTCCATCACCTGGAGCAAGGTGGGCAGGGAAAGGAAAGGGGGTTGGTGTGGGTGGGCGTTGGAGGGAAAGAAAAGGGGGGTTAGTGTGGGTGGGCGTTGGAGGGAAAGAAAACGAGATGGTAGGGGTGGAAATGGGGCCAATGCGAAAGGGTTAAGTGAAGAAGGTGGGGGGTGGGGGTGGAGGCATTCAGTAAGCAAGGAAGACGGTAGGAATGGCTTTGCTGGAGACCAATAAATGCAACAACAATAACAACAACAACAACAAGAAAAACTACAATAACAAATGTAACAATGCCTTTATGTAGAGAAGGATGATATCGCGAGAAGATTAGCACGCATTTCATCGAGACAAACTAACCAGAAGATTAAGGTCTCTCGAATCAAGAAGACGGTGAAGCCTAACGCTGTGGGGAAAGCGCTACTGAGACTGACACCGACGTGGTTGGGAAATCTTGATTTGTCAGCGCTTGGAGAAAAGCTGGGCTTGAGAAAAGTGTGTTACAAACAGAAACGTCCACGTACATGCACGCAACGAACAGAATCCCGCGACCAGCCAGCCAGCCGCCCAGCCAGCCAGCCAGCCAGCCGAATGGTGATAGTGAGCCTCTCAACCCAAGCCAGCTTCGTGTGAACTAGACACATCCCAGTCAGCTCAAATGTCCTGATCAAACACCCGGGCGTAATACTAGGCACATCCCAGTCAGCTCAAATGTCCTGATCAAACACACGGGCGTAATACTAGGCACATCCCAGTCAGCTCAAATGTCCTGATCAAACACCCGGGCGTAATACTAGGCACATCCCAGTCAGCTCAAATGTCCTGATCAAACACCCGGGCGTAATACTAGGCACATCCCAGTCAGCTCAAATGTCCTGATCAAACACCCGGGCGTAATACTAGGCACATCCCAGTCAGCTCAAATGTCCTGATCAAACACCCGGGCGAAATCAGGTGAAAAGTGCAACTTCCAGTATACCAGGCCGCTTCGACCATCTGATCCTGAGGCTGTAGATTAATATCATTCGCACTAGACGCCGATTTGAATTCAACAACAAAAAGATATCAACCACCAACCTACAAGATAAAGAATTTGAACGTGCGCGCGCACACACGCGCACGCACGCACGCACGCACATCACATACACATGCATCCACACATACGCACACACATATGCACAAACACACACAAACTCATGCTCACACACACACAAACACACACACAAACACACACACGCACGCACGCACACACGCACGCACACACACACACACACACGCACGCACGCACACACACACACACGCACGCACGCACACACTTACACACACGCACACACGCACGCACGCACACACACGCGCGCACTGTGTTAAGCCTAGGCAGCGTTGACGATGACGACAAGGAAGATGACAAGACATTGCCTCTCTGTGCAGGCAGGGACAACACTGGACAAGAGTGACCCTCGCTACGTCATCCTGGGAGGAGATCTGGTTCTGACTGGTCTGACTCCCGCCACCAGCAACAAGGACTCCGGCGTGTACGTGTGTCTCGCGGACAACGGACGCTCCAACGCCACCAAGGTGGACGTAGGTCAGTGGATTGCTGGACACCGCAATGACCCTGACCTACAGACTGGTCAAGGCGTGATGTGGTTGTAATGCTCTCTCCCTATTGTTGAATCAACTCCCGGTGTAGAGGGAATGGAATGGAAGTTCCTGTAGTTAACAAGACATTTAGAATCCCCTCCTTTCGGTGTTGTTTAAAAAGTAAAATAGAGAGATTACCCAGATATTTTTTAATAAACCCAGATTCTTCCCGTCCCAGGGATAGAACCACGGCACTGCGCCTCGCACATGGAGATGACCCGTTCCTAGCAGCCCACATCCTAGTGCTGGCTTGAGTGCATCGTCAGCCCCTCTGCCTCTACTCGCTTGTTGAAATCCTGTCTTTATGACTTGCAAGAGTCCGCTGGATTGGTTTGGACAGATTGCAATTGCACGGCATTTAACTGCATGAAAGAGAACTGAATTAGATAGGGTTGGATGGCGTTGCTTGGAATTTGATTGACTGGAGTGGGATGGAATTGGATTGGGTGCGGGTAGTCATGAGGCAAGTGAAATGTGATGCAGTGAGATGGAAGATGAAAAGACAGAATGGGAAGGATGAATACTGACTGGTAGAAAGACTCGTGTACCTGGATGAATTAAACTGGCTAAGACAAGATGAGAACCAGAGAACAGTACAGGACAGGACTCGGTAGTGCCAGATGATATAAGGCAAAATAATGTTCCTGTCTTTGTAGGATTTTATTATTATAAATCTACAAAATCAATTTGTAACGAACGGAACAAGTTTCTACTCCAGTCGCGTGCGAGCGAGCGCGTAATTGCGCAAGTGTTCGAATGCGAGCAAACGTGCAAGCATAAATGCCTGCCTGGATGGAAGAGCTGTCCGACAGTGTGCGTGTATGCGCGCGTCACGTGTCTTTTCTCAGAAAGCCCGTAGCACGCGAGGCGACGAAGCGACTATAGGCTTGTTCACGAGGCGCAGCAATGAGCAGCGCTGCTCAGCGCTGCACAGCGCTTGCGCCGTGAAACGGCTTGTTCAGGACGCGCAGCGCTGCAAAGCGCCGCATCACATGCAGCGCTTTGCAGCGCTACGCGTCTGAACAAGCCGTTTCACGGCGCAAGCGCTGTGCAGCGCTGAGCAGCGCTGCACATTGCTGCGCCTCGTGAACAAGCCTATAGTCGCTTCGTCGCCTCGCGTGCTACGGGCTTTCTGAGAAAAGACACGTGACGCGCGCATACACGCACACTGTCGGACAGCTCTTCCATCCAGGCAGGCATTTATGCTTGCACGTTTGCTCGCATTCGAACACTTGCGCAATTACGCGCTCGCTCGCACGCGACTGGAGTAGAAACTTGTTCCGTTCGTTACAAATTGATTTTGTAGATTTATAATAATAAAATCCTACAAAGACAGGAACATTATTTTGCCTTATATCATCTGGCACTACCGAGTCCTGTCCTGTACTGTTCTCTGGTTCTCATCTTGTCTTAGCCAGTTTAATTCATCCAGGTACACGAGTCTTTCTACCAGTCAGTATTCATCCTTCCCATTCTGTCTTTTCATCTTCCATCTCACTGCATCACATTTCACTTGCCTCATGACTACCCGCACCCAATCCAATTCCATCCCACTCCAGTCAATCAAATTCCAAGCAACGCCATCCAACCCTATCTAATTCAGTTCTCTTTCATGCAGTTAAATGCCGTGCAATTGCAATCTGTCCAAACCAATCCAGCGGACTCTTGCAAGTCATAAAGACAGGATTTCAACAAGCGAGTAGAGGCAGAGGGGCTGACGATGCACTCAAGCCAGCACTAGGATGTGGGCTGCTAGGAACGGGTCATCTCCATGTGCGAGGCGCAGTGCCGTGGTTCTATCCCTGGGACGGGAAGAATCTGGGTTTATTAAAAAATATCTGGGTAATCTCTCTATTTTACTTTTTAAACAACACCGAAAGGAGGGGATTCTAAATGTCTTGTTAACTACAGGAACTTCCATTCCATTCCCTCTACACCGGGAGTTGATTCAACAATAGGGAGAGAGCATTACAACCACATCACGCCTTGACCAGTCTGTAGGTCAGGGTCATTGCGGTGTCCAGCAATCCACTGACCTACGTCCACCTTGGTGGCGTTGGAGCGTCCGTTGTCCGCGAGACACACGTACACGCCGGAGTCCTTGTTGCTGGTGGCGGGAGTCAGACCAGTCAGAACCAGATCTCCTCCCAGGATGACGTAGCGAGGGTCACTCTTGTCCAGTGTTGTCCCTGCCTGCACAGAGAGGCAATGTCTTGTCATCTTCCTTGTCGTCATCGTCAACGCTGCCTAGGCTTAACACAGTGCGCGCGTGTGTGTGCGTGCGTGCGTGTGTGCGTGTGTGTAAGTGTGTGCGTGCGTGCGTGTGTGTGTGTGTGCGTGCGTGCGTGTGTGTGTGTGTGTGTGCGTGCGTGTGTGCGTGCGTGCGTGTGTGTGTTTGTGTGTGTGTTTGTGTGTGTGTGAGCATGAGTTTGTGTGTGTTTGTGCATATGTGTGTGCGTATGTGTGGATGCATGTGTATGTGATGTGCGTGCGTGCGTGCGTGCGCGTGTGTGCGCGCGCACGTTCAAATTCTTTATCTTGTAGGTTGGTGGTTGATATCTTTTTGTTGTTGAATTCAAATCGGCGTCTAGTGCGAATGATATTAATCTACAGCCTCAGGATCAGATGGTCGAAGCGGCCTGGTATACTGGAAGTTGCACTTTTCACCTGATTTCGCCCGGGTGTTTGATCAGGACATTTGAGCTGACTGGGATGTGCCTAGTATTACGCCCGGGTGTTTGATCAGGACATTTGAGCTGACTGGGATGTGCCTAGTATTACGCCCGGGTGTTTGATCAGGACATTTGAGCTGACTGGGATGTGCCTAGTATTACGCCCGGGTGTTTGATCAGGACATTTGAGCTGACTGGGATGTGCCTAGTATTACGCCCGCGTGTTTGATCAGGACCTTGGAGCTGACTGGGATGTGCCTAGTATTAGCGCCGGGTGTTTGATCAGGACATTTGAGCAGACTGGGAGGTGTACTAGCGTTCAGCACGAAGCTGGCTTGGGTTGAGAGGCTCACTATCACCATTCGGCTGGCTGGCTGGCTGGCTGGAGCGGCTGGCTGGCTGGTCGCGGGACGGGATTCGGTTCGTTGGCGTGCATGTACGTGGACGTTTCTGTTTGTAACACCACTTTTCTCAAGCCCAAGCTTTTACTCCACGACCCCGCCCCCCCCCCCCCGCTGACAAATCAAGATTTCCCAACCACGTCCGGTGTTCCAGGTCTCAGTAGCGCCTTTCCCCACAGCGTTAGGCTTCACCGTCGTCTGGATTCGATGAGACCTCAATCTTCTGGTTCGTTTGTCGACGATGAATGCGTGCGAATCTTCTCGCGCTACATCCACTTCTTCTACATAAAGGCATTGTTACATTTGTTTACTTGTAGTTTTTCTTGTTGTTTGGTGTTGTTATTGTTGTTGCCATTTATTGGTTCCAGCAAAGCCTTATTCCTACCGTCTTCCTAGCTTACTGGAATGCACTCCACCCCCGACCCCCACCGTCTTCAGCTAACCCTTTCGCATTGGCCCCATTTCCAGCCCCTACCATCTCGTTTTCTGTCCCTCCAACGCCCACCCACACTAACCCCCCTTTTCTATCCCTCCCAACGCCCACCCACCATCCCCAACCGCCCTTTCCTTTCCCTGCACCAACCTTGCTCCAGGTGATGGAGGGGTCGCGGATCCCCAGTGGCCGGGCAGTCAAGGGAGATAACTGGGGCTGTTCTCTCAACGCAGTAGAACGCAGAGGTCGTGGTGATGCCGCACAGGCTGCTGTAGGAAAACAGAGGACGGCCAGTCGTGTTTGTGGAGAGAGGTGATGAAAGGCAGGCACACACACACACATACCACTACACAAACACACCACCACACACACACACACACCACACACAACACACACAGACACACACAGAACACAGAGAGAACACACACACACACACACACACACACACAAACCACACCCACACACCACCACACACACACACACACACACACAGAGAAACACACCACACACACACACACACACACACACACACAAACACACACACACACACAGAAACACACACACACACACACACACACACACATCACAGACACCACACACACACACACAGCACACACACACACACACAGAAACACACAACACACACACACACACACACACACACACACAGAAACACACACACACACACACACACACACACTACTCACAGAGAGACACAACACACACACACACACACACACAACACACACACGCAACACACATATACACACTCACACACACACACTCTCTCTCTCTCACACACACACTCACACACCACCCACACACACACACACACACACACACACACACACACACACAAACACACACACACACACACACACAACAGACATTCATATTACACCACACACGCTAAGCAACACACACACAAATAATACACACACACACAACACACACTACATACACACACACATACACACATACACATATACACACACGCGCGCATGCTCCCACGTACATACACAAACACACACACATATACACACACACACACACGCACGCATGCACGCGCGCGCATACGCATGCACGCGAGCGAGCACGCGCACACACACACACACACACACACACACACACACACACACACACACACACACACAAAGAGATAAAATGTCACCTGTTAATCTGTGTTTGTGTTTTGTGCCCAATGAAAATTAAGGCGAAAATTTGAATCTCTATGCGTCTTGTAATTCAAAGCGACTTTATTTATCGTCTTTTGTTTGGTTCTAGCCGTAGAGCAGGTCTTGGGAGGGGGTGGGGGTGAGGGGGAGGGGGTGAGGAGGGGTGGGGGGGGGAGGGAGGGGGGGTGGGAATGCAACCAACCGCCCAACACGGCGGGCGTGTCCCTGGCATCTCTGGGAGACACAGTGAGGGCGCCGGTCCTTCTCGGACCTCTGTGTGGACAGTTCTGTCCCAACAAGACACGTGGAAGATGCGCCTTAGACTGCAATGATGAAAACTTTCCATCTGGTTCCTCCATCCGGCAAAAGTTGTTGGCATACACACACACACACACACAAACACGCACTCGCGCGCATGCACGCCCACATGTATAGTGCACCCTTCTTCCCGTCCACCACTTTCATCATCCACTCCATACGTGCCGACACTAAGGAGCATCTGCACACTGTCAGTCAGCCCTTATCAACCAGTCAGATACAAATGCCTCAACAACACGCCTTCACTTCAACAAATAAAAAGCCATCAAAATCATTCAGGAAAAAATCCTACCAAATAAAAACACCAATGACCGTCACCACCACAACCACCACCATTGTCACCACTACTACCATCATTGTCACCCCCACTACCACCACCATTGTCACCACCACTACCACCACCATTGTCACCACCACTACCACCACCATTGTCACCACCACTACCACCACCGTTGTCACCACCACTACCACCACCATTGTCACCACCATTGTCACAACCACTACCGCCATTGTCACCACCACTACCACTACCATCGTCACCACCACTACCCCCATTGTCACCACCGCTACCACTACCATTGTCACCACCACTACCACCACTACCACCACCATTATCACCACCTCTACCACCACCATTGTCACCACCACTATCAAAAACGTGAAGATGCGTGACTCAGTTCTTGACGTCATCATAAACACACACTCTCGCACACACACGCACGCACACGCACGCACACACGCACGCTCGCACACACTTTCTCCTATTAAACAAGCAACTAATACAACCGTTCCGCCGACCCATCCAACAGACATCCGACCTGTCGATCCACTGACCGACTGACTGAGCCACTGACCGATTGACTGACCGACTGAGTCACTGACCGACTGAGCACTGACCGACTGACTGACCGACTGACTGACCGACTGAGTCACTGACCGACTGAGTCACCTACCGACTGAGCCACTGACCGACTGACTGAGCGACTGAGCCACTGACCAAGCAGACCAAGAGACTCACGCTGTACAAGCAGGCTGGCACGTGGCGACCGCGGAGCCGA
>JAWQFJ010001508.1:0-17052 GCA_034096865.1 Theodoxus fluviatilis | reverse complement strand
CGTATTAAATAAACCTTATAAAATAATATAAGGATGATTGTTCATTGGATCATATGTGGATGACTGTATGTGTAACAGTAATGCTGGTCTTGCTGCAAATGTTCATTCACTGAATTCATCTGGCAGCGCTCTTAGTGAGTGATTGCTATTAAAGTGGCCTGAAATCTAATGGGTCTTGAAATTGTCATTAAAGTGGCCTGAAATCTAATGGGTCTTGAAATTGTCAATAAAGTGGCCTGAAATCTTAATGGGTCTTGAAATTGTCATTAAAGTGGCCTGAAATCTAGTGGAAATTGTCATTAAAGTGGCCTGAAATCTTAATGGGTCTTGAAAATTGTCATTAAAGTGGTATGAAATCTACTGGGTCTTGAAATTGTCATTAAAGTGGCCTAAAATCTAGTAATGGGTCTTGAAATTGTCATTAAAGTGGCCTGAAATCTAGTGGGTCTTGAAATTGTCATTAAAGTGGCCTGAAATCTTAATGGGTCTTGAACTTGTCATTAAAGTGGCCTGAAATCTAATGGGTCTTGAGATTGTCATTAAAGTGGCCTGAAATCTTAATGGGTCTTGAAATTGTCATTTAAAGTGGCCTGAAATCTAGTAATGGGTCTTGAAATTGTCATTAAAGTGGCCTGAAATCTAATGGGTCTTGAAATTGTCATTAAAGTGGCCTGAAATCTAATGGGTCTTGAAATTGTCATTAAAGTGGCCTGAAATCTAGTAATGGGTCTTGAAATTGTCATTAAAGTGGCCTGAAATCTAATGGGTCTTGAAATTGTCATTAAAGTGGCCTGTAATCTAATGGGTCTTGAAATTGTCATTAAAGTGGCCTGAAATCTAATGGGTCTTGAAATTATCATTAAAGTGGCCTGAAATCTAATGGGTCTTGAAATTATCATGGATGTTATCTCTGGCAAGAATTCTTGAGGTTTTGCCAATTTTCCTGTCAGGGAATCAAATGCCAACATTGTGAAATAAAGAAAGGACACTTTTTTTTTACAATGCAGTATTTTATCGTTTCCTCAAAGCACACCAGTCCAATGGATGTACACACTACTGAATGGGAATACTATGCAACAAGCAATATAAAGAGACAGAAGATGAGCATAACAACCAGAACCATAACGTCATGGTCTGCAGTCCCTTTTCACCAGGTCAAATCTTGCATACAGGAAGTCAGGAAGACTACATTAATTACATGGAACCCTCTACATCACGGTGATAACTTTCCTTCTAGCCTTATCTCCAGACATACACTTCCTTAGAAACTCATCTGCTTCCTTAGTACCGCGTTGGCTTGTGAAGCCATGGAGCAAACTGACTGCAATATGCAGATGCGAAAACTGTTTATGGTTATCATCAGAGTTTCGCTGGTCATATACAGATGTGAGACTTGCAGATGTTTGACAATGCAACCTTTCTGCCTCTCTCTCATTTGGTCCATACAAAAATCGGAGCTGCTGTAGATGGTTCAAAAGTTTCATCTCCCACACTTGATCAAAATTCGGTCAGTCATGTAGATAAAACGTTGCTGTGTACAAGACAATGCTGGTTGAGTAGTTGGTCCTCTCCCACAGTTGGTCAACATTGTCAGTAAGGGTCATGGAGGTAAAATGCTTGCTGTGAACAGGACTATGCTGGTTGAGTAGGTTGGTCAAAAACTTGAGCCGTGTCGTGAAGCATTTTATGCTGGGAGACTGTGCAGTCCAGCACTTTCCTGGCCTGTAGCTACCAGTGTGCTCGGCTTCCACCGAATAAAGCGAGGATTTCTCGAGGCCCGGCAAGGCATCACAACAACCAGATCACTGGATTTCCCTTATGTAAAATTGACAAATAATCTTTATTAAAACAATGTTCCCTCCTGAAATTCAGTAAAATTCTCTCTCCCTGTGCATGATTTGGTCTGTGCAATGAAATTATGACAGTTTCTCACAATAATGTATATCAGAGGAAAGCTCTCTGCATTGTTGTAGTTGACAATTAAAAACTCATATTATTTGCAAGGTTTGCGAATATATGTCGTCTCACTCGAGAAATTCATTAAAATGTTCCATCTCATACATAGTATTAATGCTGATGAAAACAATCTTCCAAGGCACTTATGAACAAAGAGCAGAAAACCTTCCCCAACAAGACATTGTTATAAACTAGCAAAACAACAAAGGGTGCAGGTAATTACAGAAAGAAGAAAAATGCAGATCACCTGGCATATCTACATCAACAAACCAGCTTGAAAACTAACAAGCCAGCTACTTATGTTTTCACAGCAACGATGAAAAAAAAAATCACAATTTGGTGGTGCTTTTAAGCAAATATCACCCAACCACTACATCACTATCACAAGCTCAACTAGTCTACAATAGCTTCAGCCAAGCAGCTACAAGTACATGGAATGGCAGGGCATCGGCAAGACCAGCATGCTAGCTTCAACTAGAGACTTTGTCACAGAAGTCCCACACAACACATTAACTCCCTCTTCTAGGTCTGACAGCATAAGCAATTACAATGAAATCATAGCGAAAAAGAATTTTTCTTTTCTAAAATCCTCACCGCATTTATTAACCCACTAAGACCTACAGTGTGTGATGAAAACGGCTTCCTAAAACCTGAGGAATTCAGGAAAAAACACAAAGTAGACAACACTTTTAAAAAAATTCTTCACTACTACATTTCCTAGAAACAAGAAGTACACCACTGTCAAATGCAACATCTGCGTAACATCCGGTCTGAAAGGGAGATGTAATGCGCGTAGCATCCTGTCATAATGGGTTAAGTGAGGAAGGCTGCTCTATGTATATCCTCGAATGGAGATTGAAAGTAATGGCCACTTGGTTTGTATTCCTCTAGTAAATCTAATCACTACTCAACAACTGCTGGTCTGATACTAGAATTACAAAATATCAGTCTATTCACTTCTTGATGAGCAATTGATCCAAACTTTTTTTCTGCATGAGCAAAAAAAGTTTCAAATAGGAGTAAGTGTACGAAAAATCTTAACGATGAACCAAGGCTATGAATATCACAGAGAGAACAGTACAAGTCTACTGGGTTGGTTTGATCTCCAGTTGTTGAAAACAGAAAACAGACCAAACACTGGAAGAGCACAGTATTTACAAGACACCTGTTCCGTGTGTCAAAACTGCAAGGAGCAATGCCAAAGCACACACTGTCACAGTTCACTACACGCCGACGCAAAAAGGCTGCAATTATCACGAGTTCCATTCTTGCATATGAATATCAAAACAGAACATGAGTCTGGCTGAGTGAAGACCATGCGGTCAAAACTGAATATTTTTGCATTGTGAGAAATGAGCTGGGTAAAAAACCGCATCTCCTCTTTAAAAAAAAAGCAACAAGGAACTATAAAAATAAAAATCATTTGAGTAGTGTACATATCATGAATGGGCTAAATGCATTCTCAAGATGGGTGAATTTCCAAACGAGCACCATAGGTATTCACATGGAGGCCTCACGAAAACTCACCCCACTGCACTCAATCTTCCTCGGTCAGCAGTTCCAGGAAAGAAGCAACACAACACAGCACAAAACCACTCCGCAGCTGTCAAACCATTCCACCATCTTGTCTGCTGTGAAGCATCCTGCCGAGGCAGACGTCAAAACCTTACTCTTGTCAGATGAGACAATTGAGTCAAATTGAGAGAGAGAGAGAGGGAGGGAAGGATGGAGAGAGAGAGTGAAAAAGGGGGGAGGGAGAGAGAAGGGGAGAGAGAGAGAGAGAGAGAGAGAGAGAGAGAGAGGGGGGGGAGGGAGGGAGAGAGAGAGATACACATGACCACAAAACATATGGTCCAGTGTACAGGGTTTTGGTGTCAGCCATAGACTGGTAACAGTTAAAGGTTTATGACACAAAACTTGTCATCGTTTGCAGCATCCATACCTCATAGATCCATCAGTATTCCCACTAGCTGTCAGTCTGTCTTTTCCCCCTTGTCTTTGGTCCATTCTTTCCTCCCTAGAAGAATTCATTTGTGTAAGTTGATCATTTGGTGCAGTGTTAAGAGTCTGGTCTTGTGTCATCTCAGGTTGTGGTGACTGTATGTAATCTTTCATTCTCTCTCCAAATCATGAATGGTGTGAATATGTATGATAAAATGTGAATATGGGTGTGTGTGTGCATGTGTGTGTGTGTTTGTGTATGTGTGTGTGTTTGTGTATGTGCATGTGTATGTTTGTACATGTGTGGGTGTATGCAATTGTGTATGTGCAAGTGCATGTTTGTGTTCTGCCTGTGCTTATGCACATGTTTGTATGTGCCTGTTTTCATTAATGCATATATGTGTACATGTATGTAAGTTTGCAAGCATGTACACGTATGCTAGCTAGTTTGCTTGCACATTTGCAAATGTACAAAAGTACACTGCTGTTGCACACACAAGTGCGAGTTCAAATTTGCAGGTGATCTTGACATCTTTCCACAGTCTGTAGGGTATTGGAAGCTCAAAGAGATTTTGTCATCAAACAACTGAAGAAAATGATTCCAGAAAGTAATGCTTGCTATAAGATCCAAGACTCTTCCTGACTAGTTGCTCAAAGCAAACATCTTCCCTTCTATTGGTTTCATTATGTTCAGGAGGTCTCCCTAGCCGTCCCCTCCACTCCCTGTCGTCCAATCAGATCAGTCCCTCACAGGTTATGCAGGGAACCTTGTGAAGATTCCGTATCACTGAGCTGTAGGTTGCTCATGGAGTCCATGAAGTTCTGGTCCCCAGCCGAGGGCTGGCCCAACAGCGGTCGCTCCAGCTTCGTGATCTGTACAAAACAGCAGGGCTGGGAGATATCCGTCTTCTTGGGAGGTTTGTACTTGTCCTTCTTCTTCTTCTTCTCCTCCTTCTTGTCTTTCTTGGACCTGCTGAGGTTCATGAGGGGGTCGTTGGGGTCAGAGGTGAGGTTGGCCACGGTGCTGTAGAACTCCACGGCGGCAGTCTGGTCGTCGAAGCTGAGCCCCACCAGACATGTACTGTCCCTGGAGAGGTGCAGGGTGTGGAAGTTGCCGCTGGGCGAGCGGTACTTGGTCAGGTGGTTGATGCTGTCCCGCCACAGCGTGAAGCCCGTCCCCTTCTCCGCCAGGATGATGGCCAGCTTGCGCTGGCGGTGGTGCTCTCCAGAGTCCAGCAGGAGCAGGGGGATGCCGGTCTTGACAAACTCCCACTGCGGGTTGTCCAAGGTGGAGCCCTTGGCGCTGAAGTACAGGTTGGCCAGGCACCGGCAAACGTGCACCTCGGCCTTGTGGCTGCGGTAGAACATCTCCACCTGTGCCAGAAGAAGGGATGACAGAGTTTAGCCCGAGGTCTATTCCTGGGTGACTCTCTGGTAATGTGTCTAGACTATGGGGTCATGTTGGGGATGAAATTTTAAAAAATCAGTGCTGTTCTGTTGTTGATAACATTACAGATGCATTTAAGTTAGGTACTTTGAAGAAAAGCTTTTGCAATAGTTTCTGCATTCGATTAACAATCACTATAGTGTGTGTAAAAATTAGTTAAGTCAGCTGACCTGGAGAAAAAAAAGCAAGGATATGCCATAACATCTTTCCTGGACCATAATTTTTTTTTTACTGAAGGGCAAAAACCGTACCCCTATTAAATACCTATGAAAACATCAGGTCAGTCATAACGTCTATAAAATGTTTCCAATATCCTAATGATTAATGTCTATACACTTTCATAAACTATAATTAGCAATGCCCGCGCCTTCTTTCCGGTATGCGAAAAATGCGAGCAAGCACCACCACTTCACTTTCATGGCTAATTGTGGACAATCCACATAATATTCTCAATAAAGACAAGAAGGAAAGTTGTTCATAAAGGTTTCAAGAACATGTGTGTGTAATTTGGTGTTAATCAGTCTGTTTTCCGCCGAGAAAATACAAGCTGATTACGTAAAATCACCCACCGCCGCTACCGCCTCGCGATGGCACCGCTGAGTTCGCATTTCGCGACTCGGGTTGGTCTCTTCAAAACACTCGTCCGTCAAAGTTTCTCAATGGATCAAGTTGAAACTTTACAACCAATCAGAGGAAAGCCTGCTCTTTCGTTCGGTGTGCGTGATAACTTCCGGTGTTTCTGCAGACGAAAGATATTGCGGTAAGTGTGAAGTGCATCCGATATTTTTCAATTATTTGCTTAGTAAATCTGTTTAAATCGCTCTATCACGCATAGATTTGAATTCCTCAAGAATTTCTCTTTTTCATGATGTATTTGGTTTTATTTGTGCTATAAGCATGACGACGGATTGTGCATTTTTCTGAGGTACCATACGAACGATTTAGATCACTTACGAATAGGCCCACCGCCCGCGGGAACAGAATGTAATGTGATTGCCGCTGGTCACTTCAGCTGCTTCGCAACCAAAATTTCACTTAAATTTAAAGAGATATTGTTCAGATGTACAGAATCAATGCTTATATATGTTTTGTGTAGTTTGGTTGTGTGGTTTTGTTATGTTTCCTCAGAAAATTCCAATCGCTTCGCTAGCGACAAGCGTCTTGTAGGCCAGTCCATTGTTGAAACCTCCCCCAACCTCTCAATCTATTTTTAGACCGCTGCAGTTTGAATGGCGCAGCTTGCCAATTTGGAATGTTCCGACGGGGGGAATGGGTTTAAGTCCTTCACAACAGGAAAAAAACCCCCAGTAATTCGTTCTACACTCCCAAGGCCCCATCCCCTTCAAATGAATAATTACTGTACAAAGATTATGTTTGACTTATGTGTTTAATGTCAGTTAACCTAGTTGAGTGTTTTGATTTATTGTTTGTTTCAATGTTTTTGTTCAGTAGTTTGTCTTGTCTGAAATAATGAATTTTGTCATGTTTGTTTGCTTTTCTATATCTTAATAATAATAGTAATACAGACTATGTGTACGCTCATACCTTCCCTAATAGGCAAGCTCATGGCGTTAGCCTAGTTGAGTGTTTTGATTTATTGTTTGTTTCAATGTTTTTTGTTCAGTAGTTTGTCTTGTCTGTAATAATATATTTTGTAATGTTTGTTTGCTTTTCTATATCTTAATTCAGTTAGCCTAGTTGAGTGTTTTGATTTATTGTTTGTTTCAATGTTTTTTGTTCAGTAGTTTGTCTTGTCTGTAATAATGTATTTTGTAATGTTTGTTTGCTTTTCTATATGACTTAACCATCCGAGTGCCAAGAACCGATCTGGTCGGTTCAGGAATCGTTGCCAGGTTGCTTGAACCGACCTGGTCGGTTCAGAATTTTGGTGGTTGATAAAGATATTGTGGTGTTCTTAAAACAGCAGATTATTTCATTTCTCGAAATAATATTCATTTTGGAAGAAAATAAACACGTATTTGGACCCACAAAAGCGCTTGTTATCGTTTTC
Source organism: Theodoxus fluviatilis (assembly GCA_034096865.1). Taxonomy (NCBI): domain Eukaryota; kingdom Metazoa; phylum Mollusca; class Gastropoda; order Cycloneritida; family Neritidae; genus Theodoxus; species Theodoxus fluviatilis. Next base: position 9,697 of record JAWQFJ010001508.1, on the reverse strand, counting down.
TCCCCTATTTCGCTCACGGAGGGCAACATGTCAACAAAGATGGCGACGTGCGTTCACTTCCGCGAAGGTGCAGAGCGTCAATTACAACGAATCTCGTATGATTCAGAGGTTTTCAAGAACAATCTAGTCAGAATATACGTTTGAAAGGGTGTCATAAACAATTTCAGCACAGTATGCGCTTGTTTTGAAAGAATTTTTCATAGAATTAGCGTACTGATTGCCATTGCGCACGTCGATGTTTATGATCTAAACGGAGGAGACGAAGCACTACTTGTGATCTACGTAGCCAAAACCGTGGCAGCGCAGTAATATCTTCTTCTTCCAACACCAACATGTTCCTCTGAGACACAGGTTTTCATTGGCTGAGTAACTGATCATGGAATGAAGCCTCTAGAAATAGCGATCCAATAGGGAAACACAGTGTAAACAAAGCACGCACTCGACCGCCCACAATGGCGGATCAACCAAGTACGTCTGGCGAGAGTGAACGATTACGATATAGACGAAGTGCGTTTGAGGTTCTTGCTGCTGCAATAGATAGCGAAGACAATCCAGATGTCGAGATTGAGGATAACGACAATGATTCGGACTTTGATCTTGGGAGTTCATATGGCAGTGACGATTCGGACGGGAGCGATTTGGAAGGAGGGGATATCGAGAGTGAAGAGCCAACGCCCTCGTTCCCCACCGCTTCGTCGGTCGGAGGAGCAAGTGAAACGCAGTGGCAGTTTGTTCAACAAGGGTATGACGCAGGCCCAACCCACGACATTGAGTTCCAGGTGAGACATCCCGGACCAAGGGAGGCGCCCCCACGCAACTCTGATCCTCGACAGTACTTCGATCTGTTCTTCGGTGATGATACCATAACGCACATCGTTCGTGAGACGAATCGCTATGCCAGACTTTTCTTGCGGACTGAGTACATGAAGGACTGGATTGACCGGCATCCGCATTCCAGATTCAGACGGTGGCCTGAAGCTGGAATGACTGGTGAAGACATCAGGAAATACCTAGGCCTAGTGATCAACATGGGACTGGTGAGGGAGAAGAAAATCTCCTCTTACTGGTCGACACGCCCATCGAAGTACTTTCCTTTCTTCCACCAGACCATGCCACTGTGGAAGTTTTTGTTGATCAACAGAATGTTTCACGTAGCAGACCCAGCAGATGAGAGGAACAGGGGTGAGGAAGGATTTGATCCCTGGGCCAAGGTGAGGCCTATCCTGACAACCCTGAATGAGAAATTCAAGAGGCACTACATTCCTTCCAAGTGCATATCCATTGATGAGAGCATCATTGGAATGAAGAACAGAGTGACATTCATCCAGTACATGCCCAACAAAAGGCATGCTCGGTTTGGGATCAAGAAATTCCAATTGTGTGACAGCAATGGCTATGTGTGCCATATCCAGTTGTATGCCGGCCGAGACATGGACGTACAACACGATGAAGGGCAGGGCCATGCTGTTGTGATGAAGCTGGTGGAGGAGTGCAGCATTCCAGGCAAGGGGTATCACCTCTTCACTGACAACTTTTATACCAAGCCCAAGTTGTCAAAGGCTCTGCTGGAGAAGAAGATTCTCTTGACTGGGACAGTTCGAGCAAACTCCAGGGGCCTCCCGGAAGAAATGAAGACCGCAAAGCTACAGGTTGGGGAGACAAGGTACATGAAACAGGGAAATCTCCTCTGTGTAGCCTTTCGTGAAAAGACCAGCCAAAGGAAGCCAGTTCTTCTTCTCAGCACCAATCACAAAGCTGAGAATGAGCAGAGGGTGATCAGGGGGAGGACTGTCACCAAGCCTGCAATGATCCTCGACTACAACAAGTTCATGGGAGGTGTGGACCTCAGCGACAAGAAGGTCTACCATGTGGCTGCTGAGAGACCTACCCACAGATATTGGGTCAAGATATTCAGAAATCTTGTGGACATCAGCATTCTGAATGCATATGAACTATATGCACTGAACACTGACACCAGAATGAAAATGGCCAAAGGAGGGTTCTGTGAAACCCTTGTGGAGAGTCTCTGCAGTGTCACTGAGAGACTGCCTGGCCCTGGCAGACTTGTGGCACCAGAGCACAAGATTGTGAAACTCCCAGGGAAGAAGGAAAGGATCTGTGTTGTCTGCAGTGCATCCTCCAGAGGGAAAGGCAGGAAGAGATCAAGAACCTACTGTCCAGGATGTGACGTGGGATGCCATTTGGACTGTGAGCCAAGGTTGGAGCACTACAGAAGAAATCCGAAGCGTGGCAGACAAGAGGGAGCTGGAGAGGAAGAGGATGATGACTGAACAGTCTCTGTTGATAGTGGCATATCAGAATTGCCTTATTCTGACCTTGGCCTTTGAACACAGAGGAATGAGCAACTTTGCCTCAGCAATGAGTCTTCATCAGTCTTGATATTTTGCATGTTGAAGCCCACAGCAGGAAGGAAAGTAACATTTAATCCTTTGATTTTTCATATTTGCATGCTTCTATAATAGATTAGATGCTACCAAAACTGTAAAAAAAAAATTACTCACCAGAAGTAGCTTATATCATTGTTGACACATTTCTGATTTGATATCAACTCAACAAAGTTTCTTTATCAAGAAATGTAAAAAGTGAGGTGTGTAGATAGTGATACTTTTTTATTTCACCTTTATTCATTTCCTTACAATTTCATCTGGGTTTTGCTAACATATCTTGTATTTGAATGCTTATGTTGGCAAAATTATCATGTACCCCAAAATTACCAGAAAGCATTCCGCGGGCACTCATAATATTTGAATCCTTTCCAAGTTTCTTGTAGCCAAGCTATGCTTACAAAAAAATTTTCTTGGGTAGAATAATGTTTTTGCTTGCCTGTCAAGTGCTTTTTATCACCCTTCTTGCATATAAAAGTCTATCTTGGTAGGTGGGTAGACGACTTTGATTTTTAGAAATAATTTAGTGCTGCATTCTAGAAGTGATTTTTATTTGCCATATATATATATGTCATATTTCTGGTAATAAACATATAGTTCATTCAATAAGCTTTCTAGTGATATATAGTTTGTAGGTGTTGTTTCTGCATGCTGTATGCTTATTTGGTCATTTGGCACATGACCCGTGAACAGGAAAAAACCTGTGACATTCGGGCACAAATAGTCTGACACTCGGAGGGTTAATATTTGTTGCCTTCACCCTCCTACCGAAAATTGTTTATTTACATTAGAGAAATAAAACACAAACTCCAGCAAATTAAATTTTAGAAAGCAAACCTGCTTCTTCTTCAGCAAAACAAAATATGATATGAAAATTGTTTATGGTCTTTGTTCTGTTTGTTTCAGATATTGGACACTGTTCACTTCCTGATGGAACCATCTTCTTCTGTGGTTTCCTCCGCCACAGACCCCATTTAATTAATTATGCAAATTTGTGTATTCACAATTTACATATTTTTTAATTTATTTTCATGGATGGAATTATTGTACATTGATAAAATGCCAGTTATATGCCAGGATACTGCATATTATTTTGTGTCCTTTCAAGAAATTTGAAACAAGCGTCAAATTTATGCAAATTTTTATGCAAATTAGCAAAAAATAATTTAGTTATGTCATTTTTGATGGCGCCATTGGATTTGGTTGACTTTTTTCCATGGGTGTGTGAATTTTTATGAATATACTCCAATAAATGTAAGAATGACACTAAGAAATGTCTTATTTCCTTGTTTCGACCGGTGCCATCCCAAATCTGGGGGTCTTCACAAATCATACTAAATATGTTTGGCCTTCGAATTACCATAACTTTGGTTCTAATTAACCGATTTCCAAAATTCAAATTGCATTGTGATTAGATCAATGAGTACTATCACCATAACTTAAAGTTATAATCATTTGGTACATTTGAAAAAAAGGTCGGGCATTGCTACTATAATAACTGCCAAAACCAAAGGAACACTACATATGGAAAAAAAACATTCTATGGTTGAGATTATCTATTAAATATACAGACAAACTCACACTTCTTCATCCCCACCCAGGTTGGCACCGAATCCTCCCCACTACGACAACACTGTGGTGAGGACACTTCACTCCCAGTAGCTGCGTCATTCATCTCATTCAGCCACTTCCTTCCTTCCTTCCTTCCTTCCTACTTTTTGCTCATCCCTTTTCCTCCCTTGATACACTATCAACATAGGCATTTCTACATCAAAACCTGCTTTCCGTCAACTTTGGGTTTCCCTCCAGTCTTATCCCCAGTCTTATCCTGCACCAAAAGAAGGCTTCTCCATCATTTCTCTTGCATCATCAGCTACTCTTCACACACACACACACACACACACACACACACACATTCCTTGTCAGTATGGTAAGCTGACTGCCCAGTGACATTTGTACATCAATCTTCTTTCTTCATGAGCTATTCTTGACACACACACACGCACACACCCCACCCCCCCATATACACACACACTCCTTGTCATCACGGTAAGCTGACTGCCCACAGTGACATTTCCACATCATTCCTGTGTCATGCCTTTCCACTACACCATCATCATCTATATGAAGGAATGTGTCTTTCTCAGCCTGTCTACAGGACAAGCTTATCAAACCAGGAGAGAGACTTCCGTCACATCTACATTTTCTAGCACCGGATGATCATCCTTCGGACCATCCCATAATGAAAATGTTATGGAAAAGTTGATAGCACAAAAAAGCTGATTGCACGAGAAAAGCTGATTGCACAAGAAATGCTGATTGCACAAAAAAGCTGATTCTTTCACCTTACTTTCAGGTCAATCAAACGTGATTGCTCCTAGACTAGTACAGACAACAATGGGCGTTCAGCAGAGGTTAACGATTTGTATCGATAGGTATCACAAACGATCTGCAAAGCCTCCGGTCATGAACTCTTCATCATGTCTGTACCTTTCATGCCACACACCAGAGTCGATATTAAAGGAAAGCTGACAGCACTCAGACAGAACATAGATGTGACATAGAAGCTTCGCACTGACACATCACGCCTTCTCCCAATGTACCAGTGTTGACATCATGGTAAGCACCCATGTCACATCTCCTGCCGTCGTGCCACCTCCCAGAGTTGACATCATGGTAAGCACCCATGTCACATCTCCTGCCGTCGTGCCACCTCCCAGAGTTGACATCATGGTAAGCACCCATGTCACATCTCCTGCCGTCGTGCCACCTCCCAGAGTTGACATCATGGTAAGCACCCATGTCACATCTCCTGCCGTCGTGCCACCTCCCAGAGTTGAAGAAATGGTAAGCCTCTATGTCACATCTTCCCCCATCTCTTATCTCCCAGCGTAAACGTCACGGTAAACTTCTACGCCACATCCACATCTAATCTTCAAATGAAGAAGTCATGGTAAACGTCTACGTCACATCCACATTTAATCTTCAAATGAAGAAGTCATGGTAAACGTCTACGTCACATCCACATTTAATCTCCAAATGCAGACGTCATGGTAAACTTTACGCCACATCCACATCTAATCTCCCAGTGTAAACGTCATGGTAAACTTTTATGTCACATCCACATCTAATCTCCAAATGCAGACGTCATGGTAAACTTCTACGTCACATCGGCCTCCTACCTGCATGATGTCGTCCTCCGTCACGCCGTCTGCCAGTGAGGCCATGGGCAAGGCCACATTTTCGCGGGGGATGACAGCAGTGGGCGAGGCCATGTTGGGGGGCTGGGGCATCAGAGACCCAGGGGAGGCATACTTTGACTGCAGTCTTCGCACCCCTTCCTCTGTCTCCTGCTGCGGCTGCTCTTGCTGGAGCTTGGAGGTGGAGTGGTAGACGCCCTCGGAAGGGTTTGTTGCCCCTGGCACCTGCACAGTGAATGAACGAATGAATGGGTGAATGGATGGATGAATGAATGGATGAAGGATGGATGAACTAATGAACAAACGAACGAATGAATGGATGAATAAAGGAATGGAGGATAGATGGATGAACGAGCAAACAAACGAACAAACAAATGAATCGATGGATGGATCAATGCATGGATGGATGGATGAATGAAGGAACGAACGAATGAACGAATGAATGAATGAACAAATGAATGAATGAATGAATGAGGTTTTACGGCCTATCAGCCTTTGTTGGCTTCGTAAGGTCTTTGAATCACCGGAAACAGTTAGGATAAGTGCAAATCAACGATCAAGTCACGATTCCCGAGTTCTTTGCCTTTTAGTTTTACGTAGGGAGACATGGTGGGTCTTTTCTTACCGGCACCCCCAACCCACAGGGGTCAATTCTTACCCCCAACCCACAGAGGGTCAATTCTTACCCCATACCCACAGGGGGTCCCACATAGTGATCAGATCTGCATGCTGTACTGCATAACTCACGAGATTTCAAGTCCACTTGGGTTGGGGGTAAGAATTGACCCCCTGTGGGTTGCGGGTAAGAATTGACCCCCTGTGGGTTGGGGGTAAGAATTGACCCCCTGTATGTTGGGGTAAGAATTGACCCTCCTCGTCTCCCCATGCGATGTGTAAAGGGCGAGTAACCAGGAAAACCCAGACTTGGCTGGCTCCAGGTCTAACTAACCAGGGGCGCGTTCAAGTCTCTCTACGAAGGCCTGCGTAGAACTTCATTTCACCTACAACGTCGTTCGGGCTTCTCTTTGAAGGCCTGCGTAGAAATTCATTTTACCTACAACGTCGTTCAGGCTTGCATAGAACTTCATTTCACCTACAACGTCGTTCAGGCCTGCATAGAACTTCATTTCACCTACAACGTCGTTCAGGCCTGCATAGAACTTTATTTCACCTACAACGTCGTTCGGGCTTCGCGGTCGAGTCGTTTTCGGCCGAATGTAGTTGAGGGTCAACTACGCAGCGACTTTGCAGTGCCTGCAGAGTTCAAGCCTGAATGCAGCCCTCTATAGCTCCGCTATTTCCTCTGGCGACTTTGCAGTGCCTGCAGAGTTCAAGCCTGAATGCAGCCCTCTATAGCTCCGCTATTTCCTCTGGCGACTTTGCAGTGCCTGCAGAGTTCAAGCCTGAAAGCACCCTTCTATAGCTCCGCTATTTCCTCTGGCGACTTTGCAGTGCCTGCAGAGTTGTAGCCTGAATGCACCCCTCTATAGCTCCGCTATTTTCTCTGGCGACTTTGCAGTGCCTGCAGAGTTCAAGCCTGAATGCACCCCTCTATAGCTCCGCTATTTCCTCTGGCGACTTTGCAGTCAATGGCCTTACATAGGCTACAAAGACTGCCAGGCCGTACAACTTCATTAATTTTATTATAATATTCACAAGATTCATCGCGAGAGGCGTGAGTGGCGAGGGAAGGGAGGGACAGGCGATAGGAAGAAAAAACCAAGGAAGAGGGTGAAGGAAAGGATGAGGAAGTTTAAGAAGGATGTAGTGAGGAAGGTATTGAGAAGGTAGATCAAAGTGAAACAACTACTGTGTAAATTTCCAACATCATAATGCCTGAATGAAATGTCACAAAGTACAAAATAAAAACAAACAAGCAAAACACACAGACTCTGACGCTCTCTCTCTCTCTCTCTCTCTCTCTCTCTCTCTCTCTCTCTCTCTCTCTCTCTCTCTCTCTCTCTTCCTCCCCCCCCCCTCATCTCTCTCTCTCTCTCTCTCTCTCTCTCTCTCTCTCAAACACATGTTCATCTCAAGCGCCCTCCCACTCACACCACACCAAAACAGAACTTACCGTAGAAGGAAGAGGCGAGGGGACGGGCAGGGGGGAGTAGGTTACGGGGGGCGGGCTCAGTTGGGGGGCAGCTGGCAGCCCCAGGTCCTCTTCGGGGTAGGGGGGCAGAACATCGACCTCGCTATCCTCGGGGGGCGGGGGAAGACACGGGTCACAGTCAGACTCTGCTGGGATGGGCGCAGCAACTGCAAGAACTGCAGGCACAATTCCTGCAGATGGCACCACAGGAGCTGCCGGTGCGCCCAGCTGAACAGTTGCAGAGGGGGGGCAGGGGGGAGGAGGGGGCGGGGGGTGTGGGGGGCGGAGCAGCGTAGGGTGGTGCGGGGCAACTGGAGCGCTGGAAGCACCTGCTGCCGCTTGGATGTGCGCGCTCATTCTCTTGGAGTCTGTGGTGCTCTACAGCGGCTGCGTGCCATGGCTAATTAGATCAGAGCGTGGTTCCAGGGTGTTTTCGACTACACTACACCACCCGTGTAAATGTCCGATGATCAAAGCCAGTGAAAAGTCGAAGCGCTGGTGAAGACGAGACACAGATGCACTCTCCTTCCCTTTCCTCAAAGCTGGTCTTGTTCTTCGCGTCTGATCGTCAATAGAGGTCAGGACCTGAAATGAGAAAAGAATGTGTTCGCTACCAAAACAATTTAAATCAGACGACGCATGAAATCACTGCAAAAAAGCCGGGTAAACAGAATTATGTGAGCGCCATGTTTCAATGAAATACCAACCCGATTTTGTTCCACAATCAGTGTTAGATAACTTCTCATTGTACCTGGCTCGTACGCATGCACTTGCTTGCGATATCCGTACCCAGGCTGTTGGCGTAACATCTTTCACTCACATCATTCTGCTGAAGACAGCAAGCATTTACGCGACACTAACACAAGCCAGGTGTGTCAGTTTCGTGAATGCTTCGAGCTGAACTTGCAACACTTCTTCGTAACAAACTGCACTCATTGGGTTCGTTCACCTCATTCTAAACAGACAGCGCTAGCCCTGCAGCCATTGTCGATATCTCTTTTGGAGGCCATCTTGAAAACTTCTGTACACTTTCAGACAGACGATGTTTTTGTTTTTTGTTGCTCGACAATTTACGTCATTCTTACGTTCAACAACCAAAGACCGTATCCACATTACACAACTCGTTGCAAATTCGTCTGATCATTCTCTCTCTCTCAGCGCCAGTACCATCACGCTCGAAGTGTGCTTTTTTTGCCTATAATAGCCATTAGGGAAGGTAAGAAAAGACCATTATGCTCATCGGCAACGAGAGACCCACACATTTGTGTGCATAAACAATGCTAGCATGTTTGCAGATTGTTCACTCACAAGTCGGCCTTGTGCCAACAACAACGACAACAACAACGACAACAACGACGATTATGACACAACAGCTGCAGCAATGTTCCCATATACCCACGTCGGTGATAGACAGACGAAGGAAGAAGACAAACACTGTAATAAAGCCTCTATAGGCCATCCGCTGCAACAGCCACGGAGACGAAATGAGGCATCCCTTCTCACTGCTAACTACGCAAAACACACAATCGCAGTCCCTGTATCTGCCACAGCTCATCAACGCCCAGAGACAACCATGGCGTAGCGTCTGCAGGAAAAGCCGCGAACGGCGCGATCTAAAAATAGATAAGCGAGTGACGTCTACCAACATCCGGGGACATCCCTTAGCGTGCGTTCCCATCGCTGTGCTGCAAGATGGTTCGACACTGCTCCTGGGGAAAATGCAACAGCGATTCAAGATACAAGCACAAAGACCACACGAAAGGAGTATTTTTTATAACGGTGCCCGACCCACTTGTTGAATCGGAGAAATTCAATCGATGGGTGCATTTGTGCGGGCGACTACACTTCAAAGTAAAGCCAAGCAGCTCCTAGGCACGATGGAGACAGTTCATTTGTTCAAAGCATTTCGTTGGTAGCAATGGACCTATAGAAATGAATCCGGATCCACTCCCTGCTCATTACACGGAACAGCAGGTGAGTTTTTATTATGATAGATCGCA
>JAWQFJ010001507.1:12500-59485 GCA_034096865.1 Theodoxus fluviatilis | reverse complement strand
TGAGAGACTGTTACTTACACGAATGGTGGGGAAACAACAGAAGCAGCGACGGGTATAATTGGTACTCTTTCTTTAAAGATAACGTAAGTGTTATGCTGAGAAAAAGCTAGCACCATGGCGGAAAGCCTGGAGGACTGCCTTACTACAATTTTCATTAGGAAATTTAGTGATGCACTGATTCGATTTAGATTGGGAGTGAATGAATTAAAAACAAGTAGTAGATGCACAGACATAAGTGATACTCAATGTCCATTTTGCCAATCATCTGAAAACGAGGAACATTTCCTTCTGAACTGCCATGGATATGACCATTTTAGAAAAACGTATCGGAAACATATAGTGATTAAACAGCCAACCTTGAGACTTCGTACTTCAGTCATGCAAAAAAACTGACCTGACGACATCAAGGTCACTTGCATGTACATATCTTATGCACAGATGTTTCGTGAATGTAAATTGATGGTAAATCAGATTAATTTCGACTTCTAAGTGAGGACTGCAGGACTGCCCATATCATATGAATCTTATGACATACACAAGCTGCCGTATCTATGTCAAGTATTTATATATGCAATGGGCCGATGGCCTCAGCAATAAAAATTCAGTTCAGATATCTCTCTTTCTCTTCTCTTTCTTTCTCTCTTTTCTCCTCCTCCGCCCCCCCCCCCCCCCTCTCTCTCTCTCTCTCTCTCGCTCTCTCTTTCATTCGACTTCCACGTCTATGTGCATGTACTTGTGTTTGCACGTTCATGTCCATAATCATGTGTTCGTGAATGTTTGTACACTAGTGTGAAAGTATGCAAGTAGGCATGCACAGCTTTTGGTATTGTGGTGTTGAATGATGGGTGGATGGAGTTTTACGGCCTAACAGCACGAAAATCACTAAAAGTGTTCCAAGTAGGCGCAATTCAAGTCACGATATCCCTATGTATTCGCCTCTTACGATTCGTCTAGGGAGACACGATGGGTCTATGTATTTTAACCCCCAACCCACAGGGGGCATTGTGGTGCTGATGTAAAGCTCGAATCCTATAGTTGGAGTACATCCAGCTGTCTGGTCGTGACAAGGAGGCCTGCATCTTCTTTGATTACAAAGAGAAAAACATTACTTGGGACTCTTCCACATTCTCATATCTGTTATAATATGATTGCCTGTTGAGATTGCTCTAATTCTGTGTAGTCATGAACCTTAATGCTGTTGTGATTTTGATGAACTTCATATCCCAGAAGACATATCAAATCAGGTTAGACATATTCAATAAGGAAGAATAAGAAAGCATCCTCGCTTCAAAATCCAATGAATTTGATTGGTTGGAATTCAAATGCACGCCAGCAGGAAGCTTACACAACTGACATTTCACGTTAACAAATCTTCATGACAAATTGGCTAATGACTTTGTGTATGTTTTTCTGAAACTGCAGTTTACAACGATACAGGCATTTAAATGTACGTCGCTTTCTTGTGTGCGTAGGTAGTAATATTTTCAAAGCTTTAGCACTATTGAAAAGTTTCCCCCTCGTCTTTCTTACTATATGCATAATTCAACCCAGACACGTGGGAACTAGCTGCAATGGACCGATCCACCTGGCGCTCTTCCATCCACAAAGGTGCCAAGACATGCGAGGCAAACAGGATCACCGCCGCAGAAAAGAAGAGCCAAGCCCGAAAGGCCCGTGCTGTCAACCCTCCTGGAGACGGCCCACTCGTCCCATGTCCCTTCTGTTCCCGAACCTTCCGTGCCAGGATGGGCCTCGTCAACCATCTGCGCACGCACAGACAGAGCCAGTCCAGGCAACCCTCGGATGACTAGAGTGGTCCTCGTCGACACGAAGGACGAACCAAAAAACAAAACAAATAATTCAAAATCACAAAAAGGTGACAATAGCCTAATATTGTGTTCGAGTTTCAAAATTTATTCATGGGCCATCATTTCAGTGAGTCTGAGAGCCTCGTGTGAGCTCAGATTAGCTCGAGCCTGTGCGTGTATACATTTACGAATATAATTATATAGCACTTGTATTACAAAGAATAAATGCATCAAAGATAATGTAAAATCAAAGCATGTTACAGCCTCTCGGCCTTTGCAGGCTATTAAAGGTCATTGATCACGAAAACCACTTCAGTTGGGCTGCGTTCAGGCTCTAACTCCGCAGGCACTGCGTTCAGGCTCTAACTCCGCAAACACTGCGTTCAGGCTCTAACTCCGCAGGCACTGCGAAGGCGCAGCGCAGTTAACACTCAACTACACTCGGCATTGAACGACTCGACTTCGAAGCCTGAATGACGTTGTAGGTGTAATGTAGCTCTGCGATGGCCTTGGAAGAGAGAAGTGAACACGCCCCAGTTTGCAGGACTGAATGACGTTTTAGGTGCAATGTAGCTCTGCGATGGCCTTGGAAGAGAGAAGTGAACACGCCCCAGTTACAGGCCTGAATGGTGTTTTAGGTGCAATGTAGCTCTGCGCAGGCCTTGGAAGAGAGAAGTGAACGCGCCCCTGGTTAGAGCAAGAACTAGCTGTCACGATTTCCCAAGTCGCCTTTTTTTATTCGTTTGGGGAGACACGATGGGCCTTTTCTCTTCACCACCACCAACATCCAAATCCCCTACCCCCCAGGGGGATGTGTTTAAATACTATCAATTGCAGACATTTACATATCAAGTTGTGTATATATTAATTAGTGTAACAAATCTGAGTAAGTTCCATTGAAGCAACGCATCGTCAACGTGTGTTACACTATCCGGCATGCAAGTTTGTACGCGGGTTCAGCGCAGCTCATGTGACAAATGTCAGGGGATACATGTACCTTATCTAGTGGCAAAAGCAGTTGTGTTCTCCACCTGTAATCAGACTCCATACTGCCTTTCACAATGCACGGGTGCCGCTGGTATGCCTTCAACAGCAATCATGTTCATTTACATGCATATGTTAGGAGCACACACACGCATATCTATGGATGATTGCATTGGTGCAAGAATGCACACATACACCTCATGTCAACACGCACATGCACGAAGATTCAATTACTCGTGTACATCGAACATAAACACAAGCATGCACACACGCGCGTAGAGACGCATGCAGACACCCAGAGACACAGGTACACACACAGACACCCGCACGCACTCACGCACACACATACTCACGCACTCACACACGCACGCACACACATACACTCGCGCGCACGCACTTACACACGCTCGCGCACACACACACACACGCGCGCGCGCGCGCACGCACACAGACACACACACACACAGACACACACACACAACACACACGCATTCTCTCTCTCTCTCTCTCTCTCTCTCTCTCTCACACACACACACACACACACACACACACACACACACACACGCACACACACACACAAAACACACATACACGCACGCACACGCACACACAAACACACGCACGCAGTCTTAATTTTCTTTCTGTTGCAATGACTTCACCCATCACACCACTGTCTTCTATTTTGTAGGAATCGAGAAGTAAACAGGATAGGGGGTAGTGAAAACTTGTAGTGGAGGAGGAGGGTGGAGGGTGTTGATGGAGGGTGATGGTGGTTGGTGTGGAGGAGGTGGAGGTGGGGTGAGGGTGGGTGGTGGTGGATGGGGGAGGGGGGTGATGGAGGGTGGTGGTGGTGGGTGGTGTGGGAGGGTTGGGGGAGGGGTGGGGGAGGGGTGGGGGAGGGGGATGGGGGTCGGGGAGGGGACGGGGCTTTGGAGTAAATGAGACCAAAGATCCTATAATTATATGGTTGAGAGGATCTTTGGTAAGACCCACTCTTGCTTTACGTCATCACATTGAATGTACTGTGGTCGAGTACGGTGTGTGTCTGAGTGATCTCCCTTAGAAGTTGCAAACTCATGCACAGATATGAACAATGTATTCGAATGGGAATGAGTATGTGAGTGAATGAGTGAGTGTTATTACGTATGTATGTGTGTGTGTGTGTGTGAGTGTGTGTGTGTGTGTGTGTGTATGTGTGTCTGTGTGTGTCTGTGTGTGTGTGTGTGTGTGTGTGTGTGTGAGAGAGAGAGAGAGAGAGAGAGAGAGAGAGAGAGAGAGAGAGAGAGAGGTGCAGGTGCGTACGAGCGCACACACACACAAACACGCAAGAACAAACGCACGCACGCGCGCACCTACACACACACACACACACACACAACGCACCACAGGGAGGCAGACAAATATATTTATAATTTAAAAATTTTTACACGCACAGACTCGCGCACACAGCCTCACACACACACACACACACACACACACACACACACACACACAACACACACACCACACACACCACCACCACCACCACCACCACCACCACCACCACCAAGAATAGTCATGCAACCGCATCATTTCCGGGCCGACTATGATGCGAAAAGCAACCTGTGGTACCTACACCTATCTCACATGTATGTATTATGTATTAGCTTTTATAAAGCGCTATTCTCACGCCGAGGAATGCTCAAAGCGCCCACAATTTGTCTTAAACAAAAAGGTCATAAGTTTTTTCAGGAAGCTGGCCAGGTTCTCTGACCTCCTCAAATCTTCTGGGGCTGTATTCCAGAATCTTGGACCAGTGTATGAAAACTCTCTCTCTCCGAATCCCTTCAGGTGTTTCGAGGGAGCACAGAGAAGTCTACCTGATGATCAGAGAACTCTCGACGGTTTATAGTCTTGTACAAGTTAGGAAAGATACTTGTACACATTGCACAAATACTTGTGCTGGATGCGATATTTGATGGGCAGCAAGTGAAGGGACTCCAGAACCGGCGAGACGCTTGCCCACCTAGGGGAGCACTTCACTAGTCGTGCGGAAATGTTTTGAAGCCGCTGGAATTGTCCTCTCATTCCTGTGAACCCTCTGCATTTCAACCCCCCCTCCTTCCTCTCACGCCCCCCCCCCCCCCCCCTCAACCTACTCCCCCCCTCTCTCAACCTATCCCCCACCCCCACCCCCCCCACCCCCAATATCTCGCCTTACTGACTTCCAGCTAACTCACATTTCCGAGAAAGAGCAGTTAAGTCAGCTAACTGCTCCAATGACTCTGGGTAAATTGAGCTGCGTCTACTAACCGTGCAATAAGAAGTACGTACATCTGAAATCGGCTAGGCCTGCTCTGTCCACTCGCAGTCAATATTGTGGTAAAATTACTTTGTAAAACGCATCTGACCCCTGTTGCTAAAAACTGTGTACACTCCCTGCATCTATCTACTTAAAGACCACTTTCTCAAAAGCGACCGATTTGCTGAGAGTGGACAATCTGCTATAACTTCAGTTTGAATTATCCGATTCTTGCACAAATTTAAAGATCTAGTTAGTAGTTTTTCAAGATTCTCATAACTCTTAATCTTCGAATTCGCCTCTGGGTATCTTTTCCTGGATCAGGTTAAATATTGTAATGCCTGACCCGGGAGTCTGCAGGAACACAACCTTAAATAAATCGAGATTGTTTCCTAATTGAGACGATAAATATGTATTTTTCGGCCGCGTGGTCATTGCCATCAAAATGCAAGGTTTTCATGTATGTGTTCAATAAATCTTCTTCAATTTTGATGTTTTTCATGTTTTTCCGCGAAAGATTGAACGCTGTCAGTGAGAGAAAGTGTGACATGAAAATTGGCTCCGGTGTAAAGTTGAGTTAAGACGAATGCTAACCTCTAATTTGACTAACAATTATGGTTTTATTTCATTTCTTCTTGACCTAGGAGCAAAAATATCATTAATACTTGGATGTTGAAGCTGCAATAAAGTTTTTGTGTTGAATAGTTTATCTTTTGTGCCTCTTTTTCTGAATGAGTGGTGGTGTCAAGTTAAGATAAGACTCCAAAGTGTCTTCTTCAAATACAACTAAACTAAACATTGCATTCAGTTGTTCTTTTCTGTACATTTTAGACATCACCTAATGCATCATATTTATGTGAAATGAAGAGTATATCATTACTGTATCAGAAAGTTTATTTGAAATATTTGTGTACACCAATACTAAACATCTCTGTACACTTGACCATATGTAGGCGTGTTTCTCTCACACTCTGTTGCTGCCGTAGAGATATATGTTGTTCAGGCAGACTCACTCTCATCTGGCACTATACTTGCCTTCGACTTCTATTGCGGTGCTTGAAAGCACATCGAATTTTACAGTTTATTCATCTAATGTACCATGTACTGTCTGTAGTATTGAATATAAACCTAGTGTTTATCCTTATCAATCATTTCATATATGGCAACATACACTCCATGAGTTGTAAACGGCAATATTCAAAGAAACGATGAATAAGTACCTGATTTAATTTGACTGGAACCCACAGGGAAAAAGAAAAGTGGGACGGCCCAAACAGTCGTGGAGAAGGTCTGTCCAGAGCGAAGTGAAGGACGCCGGAATGACGTGGACTCACTTGAGGAGAACAGCCCAGAACAGAGTGCGTTGGCGAGGTGTTGTTGCGGCCCTATGCTCCACCGGGAGTCTACATGAATAATATATAAATAATATAATATAAATATTTCACTGGTCATTCATTTATGCACGAATCACTTTTGGAATTCATTTATTGGTGCAAAATGTACTTGACGCACACACTTTCCAAAGGAGTGAAGTTTGTCATATGGGACTGTTGATTTAAAACTCAACCAGTTGTTAGGACCTGTTGTGTCATCACAAGTTTGCCTTTACTGGTAACCACAGGTCCCAGCTTTAAGTTAGAAATTCCGTCTGGTCTCGCCGAAGTCCGCGCAGAGGCAATTAAAGCCAGAAAAGGACCGAGACCAAGAGAGGTCATCCCAGCAGGCAGCAGCCATGTACTGCGCTGTCTGTTATCATGAATAAAGACGGATAAATGTTATGCCACATCTCGTCTGCTGATTCCTTGGAGTGAGTGAGGGGAAAGAGACAAGTACACAGTCTCTACACTCCCTGCCTGTTCGAGTCATGCCACACTCCAGCCACACGGCACCATGCTTCAGGTGAAACACCATACTCAAGGATGCGATTCCTGGATTCCGGCAGTTTCGAACGCTGCACCCACTGACCGCAAGCTACTGCAGGTCGAGTGTTCTGACCACTTGGCCACTGAGCACGTAGCCAAAAACGCTGGAAGTGGATCATGAGGGAAGATACGTGTGTAAAATGACATGGATTGATGGAGTTTTACGGCCAATCAGCTTTGTTGGCCATGTAAGGCCATTAAACACAAAAATCACTAGAACAGTTTAAAGTAAACGCAAATCAAGTCACGGTGTCCCTAGTTATTCGGCTGTTACGAATCTAATAGGGAGACACGGTGGGTCAATTCTCACCCCGATCCCACAGGTGGAGTCAAATGTTATATCGCATAATTGTAATACTGTCCACAAAATTACGATTTCCCTCAGAAAACTATGTATTCATTATGTGTCTTTGACATATGTATGCAGTCTCCTTGAACGACAAAAGTCATTACAATATTGTCTCTGCAATCTTTTAATATGGCTGACTACGATTCATTTTGTGCTCCTGATACCTGAACAGGTGGAACTAATGTCAGAATTGTAATAACAGTGTTGTTCACCAGATTTCAGTTGCGACAACTTTTTAATGTCGTCAAAATATCAATTTTGTGCTTTTGACGTCCACATGCTCCCATGGGGGAATGGCAGAGTCGTGAGAAACGAAATTTATACCGGAGTTGCCCTTTGCTGATCACAGCAAAAGAAACCGAGGAGAATGAAAGAGAAGTAGGTCATAACTACAATGCCATCTTAACGCAGGCCTAGAGACAAAAAACCTCTTTTCACCACCGTGTATGCCTCAGCGCACGTGGGACCAGCTCGCTGCGTCCACTGACAAAAGGTCGGCATTTCAACGTGCCATTAATCGATTTGGTGTTTCCAGTTGTAGCGTCACTGCTTGCCAAGCATGCTTTGCAGAGCAGCTT
The DNA here is from genome assembly GCA_034096865.1 of Theodoxus fluviatilis. Taxonomy (NCBI): domain Eukaryota; kingdom Metazoa; phylum Mollusca; class Gastropoda; order Cycloneritida; family Neritidae; genus Theodoxus; species Theodoxus fluviatilis. The sequence continues at coordinate 51,563 of JAWQFJ010001507.1, read as the reverse complement.
GCGTTTTTGTTCCTGGTAGCATTTCTTATCTCTCCCCTAACACACACACACACACAACACCTTCTTCCTCCCTGCTTAACACTACACGTATTGACTCCATGAGCAGACCTCAGCTGAGCGCATGGTATCGGGAAGTTATTAAAAAGTTTTCTGTCAGTTCTATGCATGCTGCGTCAGTTATGCTTCATTTTGAAGTGGCTTTTCTGTAACCGTTCAACAGCGAGGTAGGCGGACCTCTGCTGAACACAAAGGTATTGGGAAATATTCAAATATTTTTCGTCTGTTCTGTGTATGCCGTGTCACCACTGCTATAAGGAAGTGGCTTTTCTGTAGCTATTCTACATCGGGAACAAATCCGAAAAATGAGGACAGGACAGTCCAACAATCTGCCTGAAAGACTACCGGTACATGACACGCCCTCGCGAATGTACGAACGAATAAATGAACGAATAGAATGTATGAAGTTTTACGGTCTAACAGCCTTTGGAGGCTACATAAGGCCATTGATCACAAAAAACTGCTGGAGCTGGTTAAAGCACGAGCAACTCAAGACTCGATATCCCTAGTTAGTCGCCCTTTCCGAATGGCGTAGGGAGGGGCGGTGGGTCGATTCTGACCCCCAAACCACAGGGGGACACTCCCTTGCTAGGGAAACAGCTTCGCTGATCACACGATTGAAGCCACGTTTTCATCCTTCAAGAGAGAAGCCATGATGTCAAATATCGAAAAAATAATAATATGGAAAGAAGTGCTTCTTGAAACAGGGCCCAACTGGTGAGGGAGTAAGAAATCTCTGGTTTCAATAGGCTGAAAAAACAACAACAACCACACACACACAAAGAGAGGAGAGAAACTAATTCCTGTGAGGGGATGAACATGACCAGACCTTTCTGAATATCGCCGGCTAGGCTATCCTACACGTGTGTACTTTGTAGATAACTGCATATCTGCAAGACGATAGGCTGGTGTGTGTGTAGGTGCAATAAGCACACAGGAGTTTGTCACACACCGACTGGTACAAGGCCGACTTGAGCAAGGACACCCAAAAGATCAAACAAGTCACCTTGGTGCAATATCGAGCGTCCATTCGGGACAGCAACACGTGAGCGCCCTTTCTTCAGGTCGCTATGGCCGGCGCTTCTAGGAAATCAAAGAGCACTAACATTGGCAGCGCCAACTCGATCCTCAGCCCACACTACTTTGAGACAGTGCCAAGTCTGAGTGACAGTCAATAGTGTCAGAAACTGGGCCAGCCCTCAGGTGATAATAGACCGTGCATGGGTCCCTTGCAGCAGGCAATTGCCATGCAGCCCTTTCTGTGTACCGCACAACAGGTCCAGCATGTAACATCTTTGCAGGCCCAGTGTATTGCAGTTCTGCAAACCCTGGGCATAACAGTACCACAGGCCCTGCACTGCATGCCCAGCACATAACAGCTTTGCAGGCCTAGTGTATGGCATTTCTGCAAACCCTGGGCATAACAGTGCCACAGGCCCTGCACACAGTAGCACTGCATGCCCAGCACGTAACAGCACTGCAGGCCAATACTTACCACTAACAGCACTACAGGCTCAGTACTTACCACTAACACCACTGCAGGCTCAGTACTTACCACTAACACCACTGCAGGCTCAGTACTTACCACTAACAGCACTGCAGGCTCAGTACTTAATACTAACAGCACTGCAGGCCCAGTACTTACCACTAACAGCACTGCAGGCTCAGTACTTACCACTAACTGCACTGCAGGCCCAGTACTTACCACTAACAGCACTGCAGACCCAGTACTTACCACTAACAGCACTGCAGACCCAGTACTTACCACTAACAGCACTGCAGACCCAGTACTTACCACTAACAGCACTGCAGACCCAGTACTTACAACTAACTGCACTGCAGATCCAGTACTTACCACTAACTGCACTGCAGGCCCAGTACTTACCACTAACAGCACTGCAGGCTCAGTACTTACCACTAACAGCACTGCAGGCTCAGTACTTACCACAAACAGCACTGCAGGCCCAGTACTTACCATAACAGCACTGCAGGTTCAGTACTTACCACTAACAGCACTGCAGGCTCATTACTTACCACTAACAGCACTGCAGGCTCAGTACTTACCACTAACAGCACTGCAGGCCCAGTACTTACCACTAACAGCACTGCAGGCCCAGTACTTACCACTAACTGCACTGCAGGCCCAGTACTTACCACTAACAGCACTGCAGGCCCAGTACTTACCACTAACAGCACTGCAGGCTCAGTACTTACCACTAACAGCACTGCAGGCTCAGTACTTACCACTACAGCACTGCAGGTTCAGTACTTACCACACAGCACTGAGGCTCAGTACTACCACTAACTGCACTGCAGACCCAGTACTTACCACTAACAGCACTGCAGACCCAGTACTTACCACTAACAGCACTGCAGGCTCAGTACTTACCACTAACAGCACTGCAGGCCCAGTACTTACCACTAACTGCACTGCAGACCCAGTACTTACCACTAACAGCACTGCAGGCTCAGTACTTACCACTAACAGCACTGCAGACTCAGTACTTAATACTAACAGCACTGCAGGCTCAGTACTTAATACTAACAGCACTGCAGGCTCAGTACTAACCACTAACAGCACTGCAGGCTCAGTACTTACCACTAACAGCACTGCGGACTCAGTACTTAATACTAACAGCACTGCAGGCCCAGTACTTAACACTAACAGCACTGCAGGCTCAGTACTTACCACTGCACTGCAGACTCAGTACTTACCACTAACAGCACTGCAGGCCCAGTACTTACCACTAACAGCACTGCAGACCCAGTACTTACCACTAACTGCACTGCAGATCCAGTACTTACCACTAACTGCACTGCAGACCCAGTACTTACCACTAACAGCACTGCAGGCTCAGTACTTACCACTAACAGCACTGCAGACCCAGTACTTACCACTAACAGCACTGCAGGCCCAGTACTTACCACTAACAGCACTGCAGGCCCAGTACTTACCACTAACAGCACTGCAGGCCCAGTACTTACCACTAACAGCACTGCAGGTTCAGTACTTACCACTAACAGCACTGCAGGCTCAGTACTTACCACTAACAGCACTGCAGGCCCAGTACTTACCACTAACAGCACTGCAGGCCCAGTACTTACCACTAACAGCACTGCAGACCCAGTACTTACCACTAACACCACTGCAGGCTCAGTACTTACCACTAACAGCACTGCAGGCCCAGTACTTACCACTAACAGCACTGCAGGCTCAGTACTTAACACTAACAGCACTGCAGGCTCAGTACTTACCACTAACAGCACTGCAGGCTCAGTACTTAACACTAACAGCACTGCAGGCTCAGTACTTACCACTAACAGCACTGCAGGCTCAGTACTTAACACTAACAGCACTGCAGGCTCAGTACTTACCACTGCACTGCAGACTCAGTACTTACCACTAACAGCACTGCAGGCCCAGTACTTACCACTAACAGCACTGCAGACCCAGTACTTACCACTAACAGCACTGCAGGCCCAGTACTTACCACAAACAGCACTGCAGGCTCAGTACTTACCACTGCACTGCAGACTCAGTACTTACCACTAACAGCACTGCAGGCCCAGTACTTACCACTAACAGCACTGCAGACCCAGTACTTACCACTAACAGCACTGCAGGCCCAGTACTTACCACTAACTGCACTGCAGATCCAGTACTTACCACTAACTGCACTGCAGGCTCAGTACTTACCACTAACAGCACTGCAGACTCAGTTCTTACCACTAACTGCACTGCAGACCCAGTACTTACCACTAACAGCACTGCAGGCCCAGTACCTACCACTAACAGCACTGCAGGTTCAGTACTTACCACTGCACTGCAGGCTCAGTACTTACCACTAACAGCACTGCAGGCCCAGTACCTACCACTAACAGCACTGCAGACCCAGTACTTACCACTAACAGCACTGCAGGCCCAGTACCTACCACTAACAGCACTGCAGGTTCAGTACTTACCACTGCACTGCAGGCTCAGTACTTACCACTAACAGCACTGCAGGCCCAGTACCTACCACTAACTGCACTGCAGACCCAGTACTTACCACTAACAGCACTGCAGGCCCAGTACCTACCACTAACAGCACTGCAGGTTCAGTACTTACCACTGCACTGCAGGTTCAGTACTTACCACTAACAGCACTGCAGGCCCAGTACTTACCACTAACTGCACTGCAGATCCAGTACTTACCACTAACTGCACTGCAGGCTCAGTACTTACCACTAACAGCACTGCAGACTCAGTTCTTACCACTAACTGCACTGCAGACCCAGTACTTACCACTAACAGCACTGCAGGCTCAGTACTTACCACTAACAGCACTGCAGGCTCAGTACTTACCACTAACAGCACTGCAGACTCAGTACTTACCACTAACAGCACTGCAGGCCCAGTACTTACCACTAACTGCACTGCAGGCTCAGTACTTAACAGTAACAGCACTGCAGGCTCAGTACTTAATACTAACAGTACTGCAGACCCAGTACTTACCACTAACTGCACTGCAGACCCAGTACTTACCACTAACAGCACTGCAGGCCCAGTACTTAATACTAACAGCACTGCAGGCTCAGTACTTACCACTAACAGCACTGCAGGCTCAGTACTTACCACTAACAGCACTGCAGACTCAGTACTTACCACTAACTGCACTGCAGACCCAGTACTTACCACTAACAGCACTGCAGGCTCAGTACTTACCACAAACAGCACTGCAGGCCCAGTACTTACCACTAACACCACTGCAGGCTCAGTACTTACCACAAACAGCACTGCAGACCCAATACTTAATACTAACTGCACTGCAGACCCAGTACTTACCACTAACTGCACTGCAGGCCCAGTACTTACCACTAACTGCACTGCAGACCTAGTACTTAATACTAACAGCACTGCAGGCTCAGTACTTACCACTAACAGCACTGCAGGCCCAGTACTTAATACTAACAGCACTGCAGGCCCAGTACTTAATACTAACAACACTGCAGGCCCAGTACTTAATACTAACAACACTGCAGGCCCAGTACTTACCAATAACAGCACTGCAGACCCAGTACTTACCACTAACAGCACTGCAGCTGCCCAGTACTTAATACTACAGCACTGCAGACTCAGTACTTACCACTAACAGCACTGCAGCTGCCCAGTATTAACAGCACTGCAGGCTCAGTAATTAACAGTAACAGCACTGCAGGCCCAGTACTTACCACTAACAGCACTGCAGGCCCAGTACTTACCACTAACAGCACTGCAGACCCAATACTTACCACTAACAGCACTGCAGGCCCAGTACTTACCACTAACAGCACTGCAGACCCAATACTTACCACTAACAGCACTGCAGGCTCAGTACTTACCACTAACTGCACTGCAGGCCCAGTACTTACCACTAACTGCACTGCAGACCCAATACTTACCACTAACAGCACTGCAGGCCCAGTACTTACCACTAACAGCACTGCAGACCCAATACTTACCACTAACTGCACTGCAGGCCCAGTACTTAATACTAACAGCACTGCAGGCCCAGTACTTACCACTGACAGCACTGCAGGCCAATACTTACCACTAACAGCACTGCAGGCCCAGTACTTAATACTAACAGTACTGCAGGCCCAGTACTTAATACTAACAGTACTGCAGACCCAGTACTTACCACTAAAGCAACTGCAGACCAAGTACCTACCACTAACAGCACTGCAGGCTCAGTACTTACCACTAACAGCACTGCAGACCCAGTACCTACCACTAACAGCACTGCAGCTGCCCAGTGCATAATACTAACAGCACTCTAGGCCCAGTACTTAATACTAACAGTACTGCAGATGCTCAGAACGATAAATAGAGCTGCAGGGTTGGTGCTTCAACATCCTAGTTCACTAGAGACTTCGCCTACCCGTGAAAGTGTCTCTGGCACAGTTCATATCACGTGATGCAAGGATTCCGTCGGAAATATGCAAATGGAGGTCACACGAGAGGCTTGTGGGATAGCCAATCTGCTCCCTGACATACGCCGTTAAAGTAGTTCTAAGACTATTTCGCACAAAACTCATAAATTGCTCTTGTTGAGGCAATAAACAAGCGTTTATTCGATAACATAAAATGTTTGTGTTGAAATGGAAACTAGTTTTGACATCTGAATGATTTATGTAAAAAGTGGAGAGAAAAAAGGATCAGAACGAACTATTTTTGGCACAATGCTGTACTGCGAAGGGTCAAGTCTATTACGCATTCATTGCCAACTGTGCCAGAGTCACGACTGACTCGGGTTCCCAGAATAGTACTTCAAAGCAGTGCCGACTCCAAAGGTATTTGCGGTGCCGGCCAGGACGCAATGTGAGAAAGCCCTTTCCCTGGGAAACACAAACCTCACACCCCTTCAATGCGTCTCTGTATCTACTGCGCGCACCGGCGAATTTTGTTACAAAAAAGTTCTCGCTTGATCTCTCCCTTTTCATGCTGCTTGCTACTTCTCAAGGTGCGGGACAATGTTGCAAGGGCGTGGCGGGAAACCCGAGCCAGCACCACTGTCAAGGCTGCATGGGCCCAGTCTCGGCTGGATGAGCATGTGTCCTGCAGTGCACCTCAACTATAAGCCGCCCTCTCAAACATTTCAATACCCTTCCACCAGTCAGCTGAGCTAGGTGCGATTCACTTTGAAGCAGTTATCGAAATGCATCTGGCAAGATGCCAACAGGTCACCAGTGGCGGCGCCATAGCAAGCGACAGGGGAGAGCGGGTTGGGGGAAAGGGGGGTGGGGGGTGAAGAGGGGGGAGGTGGGTGGGAGGGGGGGAGGAGGGGGGAGTGATAGATAAACAGCAGGATCATGGTGCACTCGAGTGACAAAGGGCATCAACTGCCATGATGGTGATAAAAAAATAAATAAATTGGGGGGGAGAGGACTATTGTGGCGAAGGGGGGAGGGACTGACTATTAGCGTATGAGTTCACTTGCAGTGTTTGTGTTGGCCATGGTGGAGATAAGGGAGGAGTTTGAGGTGGGGATAGGGGTGGGATGGGGTAAAGAAGCGTGGTGGGGTGGTGTGGGATTTGGGGTGGGGGTGGGGGGAGGAAAAGGGGGTGTGGTGACCTGACGGCATTCCGGTCTCTAGTGTACCAGAATGGAGCGAGGGCAAGAAGAGAGCAAAGTCGGTCAAGTTCAAGAAGTTTGCTTTGGTTATCCAAGGCTAGAGACAACATGTCTATAGAAGGTACATCATAGTTCGTAGCCACCAGCGAAGCAGATTTATACATAACGCACTGTGTCTATTGAAGTACCAAAAAAATTGCCCAGACATCGTTCCTGCTTCTCAAGTGCACCCAGGCCATCAAAACATGTGGGTGTCGATCCACCGTGAGAGTTAGCTAACATCCAGGTAACCAACCATCCACCTTGTCATCTAAGTCCTGGTTAGCACCATACATTAGTACCAACACTGCAACAACCTTGTCATCAAAGCCTGGTACGCAACATACATGTACCAACACCACCTTGTCATCTAAGCATGGTTAGCAACATACATGTACCAACACTGCTACAACCTTGTCATCTAAGCCTGGTTAGCACCATACAAGCACCAACACTGCAACAACCTTGTCATCTAAGCCTGGTTAGCAACATACATGTACCAACACTGCAACAACCTTGTCATTTAAGCCTGGTTAGCAGCATACATGTACCAACACCACCTTGTCATCTAAGCCTAGTTAGCAACATACATGTACCAACACCACCTTGTCATCTACGCCTGGTTAGCACCATACAAGTACCAACACTGCAACAACCTTGTCATCTAAGCCTCGTTAGCAACATACATGTACCAACACTGCTACCACCTTGTCATCTAAGCATGGTTAGCAACATGCATGTACCAACACCACCTTGTCATCTAAGCCTGGTTAGCACCATACAAGTACCAACACTGCAACAACCTTGTCATCTAAGAATGGTTAGCAACATACATGTACCCACATCACCTTGTCATCTAAGCATGGTTAGCAACATACATGTACCATCATCACCTTGTCATCTAAGCCTGGTTAGCAACATACATGTACCAACACTGCTACAACCTTGTCATCTAAGTCTGGTTAGCAACATACATGTACCAACACCACCTTGTCATCTACGCCTGGTTAGCACCATACAAGTACCAACACTGCTACAAACCTTGTCATCTAAGTCTGGTTTGCAATATACACATACCAACACTACAACTTAGCACCATACATGTACCAACACTGCAAACAACCCTCAACCAGACTGTCAATACCTGCATAGAGGAAAGGGGGTAATATCCTAGAGTCAGCATTTTGTAGCAGTTTTGGACAATGGAGAGCGATTTGGAGCTGCAGTACAGGATGATGGTCCAGCTTACTGACAGGAACAGGCAAGCAGCTTGCTTAGTCTCCACCAGCAGTCTCAAAGCCATCTGTCAGCTCCCACAGCCCTAAGCTATGTATAAAGTTACACTTTTCATGTAGGAAAAAGATGGACCGCTGGATTCCCGAGACAAAACACAAAGAACACTGGGAGGTGTAGGAATCACATGGTTTAGTATCAGAAAACTGAGAAAAGGCTATGCCCGAAATGCTTGTTTCTGTACTAAGTCAGTGGTTCCAACACCTCTCAGTGATCTTTGCAATCATTATTTGTTCTGTCTTCTGGAATCGGGCAGTCTGTCTTTTACTGGGATCTGGCAGTCTGTCTTTTACTGGGATCTGGCAGTCTGTCTCTTACTGGAATCTGTCAGTCTGTCTTTTACTGGGATCTGGCAGTCTGTCTTTTACTGGAATCTGTCAGTCTGTCTTTTACTGGGATCTGGCAGTCTGTCTTTTACTGGAATCTGTCAGTCTGTCTTTTACTGGGATCTGGCAGTCTGTCTTTTACTGGGATCTGGCAGTCTGTCTTTTACTGGAATCTGGCAGTCTGACTTTTACTGGGATCTGGAAGTCTGACTTTTACTGGGATCTGGAAGTCTGTCTTTTACTGGGATCTGTCAGTCTGACTTTTACTGGGATCTGTCAGTCTGTCTTTTACCTATGTTTCTCTTTATACTAAATCGGTGATTCTAACACTTCCCAGTGATCTTTGTGATCATATTTTGCTTTACACTTGTCATAGGATATGTTCTGGCTCCTTTAATAAAGAAACCCAGATGAATGTTTATTGCACATGTAATGCTAGGAGGAAGCAGGTATGGCACACACACACCACCTAATCACCTTGCGCAACAACCATATCCAGCCACTACACCTAATCCCTCTCTGAGCAAAAATGCTAATTCTGAGCATTGCCAATATAAATCACTCTTAAAATGAGATGCAAACGTGACCTATGCCTTTCTGTTGTTGGACTGCTTGAAATCAACCCAAATTCTGCACACGAAATAAAGAAAGAAATAAAACGATAAAAAGCTTCTCTCTCTAACATCAGAACTATATTGTTCCTGCAAGTCTCGTTGTGGGTTGGGTTTCCTGCAGCAATCAGCTGAAGGGAAAACAACTAGGGACATAGAGACTGGGCTTGCTCCGACTCTGCCCAAAGCAGTTACAGGAACTTCCCATCTCCTCAAACTTGTTTATAATATATGCCAGTTCCTGCCAGCCCACTCCCCAGTGCTCTCCCCTCTTGCATGAGTACATGGTCAGCCCCTCGGTCTCTACTCACTGGTTGAAACCGTGTCTTTTGACAGGCAGAGATAGGCTAGCATGCTTTGGGGTTGAACAATGTGTGAGGTGCAGTGCCGTGGGACTGGAAAAATCTGGGTCTATTAAATACCTTGACAAAATGGGATGTTATACTGGCTGCAATCCTGTCTCGTTAGCTTTGGTTCAAAGTCTACAACGGGCCAAAGCAAAAAGACAAAAAGCTTTTACAGGAACTCTGCATCCCTTCAAACTCGTTTACTCTGACCAGTTCTTGTGATTCTGTAGTCAATGGCCTTACAGAGCCCACACATAGACTGACAGGCCACAACACCTCATTCATTCGTTCATTCAAACATTATTGCTTCTGGAAACAATTCACTGCAAACACACCGAGGCACCCATGCATGTCACACATCTGCAAAGGCATGCATACATGTGCACACATGTAAACACAGATGTAAATGTTAATGAAGTGTTTATTCAATGATGAACAAACATATGCATACTAAAGAAAACCAAAGTTCACGTGCCATTTAGACAAAATGAACCAGAAAAATCACAAGGCTAGCAGATCCTTTACTGAGAACACAGGTACTAACTTGACCACATGAAATGACTTTGTTGAATTTCCTTTTGGTATCCAACAGAAATCCCATTGACTTGCTGTCAAGTGAGGAATTTTTTGGGTAAAATTATGTGGTGCTAAAGTTACGCAAAACATTAGTAACAGGAAATAATGACAAAGAAATAGTACATGTTCTGATAAAACCAACAGATGTAGAAAACACAAAGTGTGCAGAAAACACAATATAATTCTTTCCTCACAAGAATTCAGTTTCAGGTGGACACCAAGTTTCCAGGCAGCAAGAAACATTCTGGCCCATTTAGAACTTAAGTTTGCAAAACATGGCTCAGGAAAATCTCAGGCTGTTATAAAGAAGAACAATTAACATATAATCAATATAGTCATATAATCAATATAGTCATATAATCATTGAAGTCAAACTTTGATACTTTGCAAACCTCAATCTAAACTGCACTCTTTTGACTACTTTCCCTGAGTTTGACACGAGTCAAGCACAGTCATCCCATCATTCTTGAAACAGTTCGACACCCGGTGGAAGCACAGTCATCCCATCATTCTTGAAACAGTTCGACACCCGGTGGAAGCAGAGTCATTTTCAAAAGCCACAGGAGAAGTTTCAGCAGACCTCTCCTAACTTGGACCGACTAGAGACGAGCCTTCCAAGCCAGCACTTGGCCACACTCAGCAGTGAGCATCACTGTCTGGTCGTAGCTTTACTGTTGCAGAGTACCTGTCTTCTGTCTGTGGTGTGGGGACCCTGGCTGCACAAAGGAGAGGACAGTCGGCCTGGTGCAGCCTCTAGGACAAGGCACAGAACTTCTCCACCATCTTGAGGTGTCTGCCTGTGTTGATGTGGAATCCCAGAATGAAGGAGTTGAGGCACTGGATTCCACAGGCTTCGCACGTCACTGGCTCATAGCTCCCACTGAAAACCCAGCACGGATCTCGTGTTCATCACAAAATTGGCACAAAGCAACCCATTCCACAGGCAAAATAAATAAGTGAGTTTAGTGTCAAAAGTAATATACAGAGAGAGAGAGAGGGAGGAAAGGGGTGGGTGGGTGAGAAGAGACACACAAAGGAAGTAAAACAGACAAGCATGTATGCATGCATGCACATGTGCAAATACACACACATGCACATGGAAACACAATAGCACACAAATCAACAAGCACACTTGCACACACACACAGACATGTGCACACAGACACAGACAGACAGACACACACACACACAGACACACACACACACAGACACATAGACACACACACACACAGACACTCACACACACACACACACATGCCACCAAGGGCCTGTTACCTGCTGGCAATAGTCTCCAGTTCCTTCAAGTGGTTGCACATGCGTTCCCTCTCTGACAGCTGTACACTCTCCTCCTCCAGCAGAATGGCACTGTGCAAGTTGAGCAGGTGCGCCTCCTCGTGGTCCACCTGTGTGCCCTGCAGGCCATGTGGCATCACAAACTCTGCAGGCACCTGCAGAAGGCATGAATGAAAATAAATGAATGGATGAATGAATGAATGAATGAATGAATGAATGAATGAATGAATGAATGAATGAATGATGGATGGATGGTGTTTTACGGTCTATCAGCCTTAGTAGGCTACGTAAGGCCATTAATGCAAATAACTAGAACAATTTAGAGTAAACACAGATCAAGTCACTGTGTCCCTAGTTATTTTACTCTTACAAATTGGATAGGGAGACGCAGTGGGTCAATTCTTACCCCGAACCCACAGGGGGATAGAGATGTTGGAGCAGGAGCGAATCAAGTCTACAGGTTTGTTCAGGAGGCACAGCGCTGTGAAGAGCTGCACAGCGCTGCACGTGTTTCATTCCTGAACAGCAATTTTGGGGCGTGATTTACTCAGCGCTGTGCATCACAGAAAAGCACGCATCCGAGGTGATTCACACGATTTTCAAAATGGTGTCTTCGATCCTGCACTGGCCATAGATGCATAAAATAACCCTCACAACCATCATTTTGGGACTGGAACGGGATTTATTTGCCCCAAGTGCTCTGTATGCGCGAGTAATGGCAAGTAAGGATGACACAGTAGTGGACTTTATTCATGCAGAATACATTTAAATGTCCATAAACGATTAAATATGGCAAAGAAAACACTTTCTTAGCGTCTAGCAACACAACATGCAGCACAGAAGATTTACCTCCCTTTAACAAGTGAAGCGCTGCACTAAATCTGTAGGCATTCACGAGAGGCAAAGAGCGCTCATTTGCCAATATGAAGTGCTCATGCAGCGCTTCGTACTCCTGAACAAGCCTTACATCTCCCTTGATCACCCTTCACTATCACAGAGAGGGGCAAAGTGGGTCAATTCTTTTCCCCTACCCACAGGAGGGTTGCAGCAAGCAGTCCAACACTTGCCACAGAAAATACCACAATCCTCCTCTGTGGGGGTCAAGCCCAGGGGTTACGGAGCTTGCCTGCTCACACTTACTGGCTGGCAAGGGGGAGAGCATCCTACTGACGGATGCCTCACCTGCACTGCCCCTCTCACCGCTGAGAAAATCCCATCACTGGGCAGTGCACTGTGGCAACCAGGGGGAAAACTACTCCCGATGAAATATATCCAACACAAAAGGGGCAAAACAGAAGTTATCAGTAATATCCCATTTTTCCCACAATGACCTATCTACCACCACTGCAGTGACATTCCTCCAAGCAGCTATCTTCCACCACTGCAGTGACACTCCTCCAAGCAGCTATCTGCCACCACTGCAGTGACACTCCTCCAAGCAGCTATCTACCACCACTGCAGTGACACTCCTCCAAGCAGCTATCTACCACCACTGCAGTGACACTCCTCCAAGCAGCTATCTGCCACCACTGCAGTGACACTCCTCCAAGCAGCTATCTACCACCACTGCAGTGACACTCCTCCAAGCAGCTATCTACCACCACTGCAGTGACACTCCTCCAAGCAGCTATCTACCACCACTGCAGTGACACTCCTCCAAGCAGCTATCTACCACCACTGCAGTGACACTCCTCCAAGCAGCTATCTGCCACCACTGCAGTGACACTCCTCCAAGCAGCTATCTGCCACCACTGCAGTGACACTCCTCCAAGCAGCTATCTACCACCACTGCAGTGACACTCCTAGATGCTTCAAGCAGTGTCGCGGAATTACGACATGAATTGAGAATTAATGAGAGTGAGAGTTGGTGTGAAAGTTTAGTCGCATCGCCCCAATTCGAAATCTGCAGAGTCAGCGCTCGGCGCTGCTATATTTAGTATCAAGGGTCAAAAGGCGAGGCCCGTTGCTACCCCGCCGTCAGGGTAGGGGGTGGAGGTTTCTTTCAAATTTTGGGGGGTGGGCGAAACTTATGAAAGCACGTGTATGGCCGCGTGCGCTTGGCGTCCCCACGTGACACCAACTAGAGTCCTTGATTGGACAATTACCCGCAGGGCGAATGACCGTTACCATTTCGCGCCAGAGCGAAATTAGTCCACTACTTGCCGTCCTGGGAGTGAGGACGTGTTTGCGTGTCTGGGACACTCGGCTCCCTGGGGATATGCCGTCCTCAGGGAGGCCTGAGCCGCTGGAGGGAGAGCTCTTGCTTCCCAAGGGTGCATACCGTCATGGACTGGTCATAGCCCGTGTTTGGGGTAAGCTCGTTGTAATTAAGTTCGTTGTAACCTGAGTTAAATGCATATTGTAATTGACAGAGGGAGAATGCCATTTTAATCTAACTGCTCTGCAGCAGAGAGTGTAACAGACTAAGTAATCTCCGCTCTTATTTCGGGAAGGGAAACGCTAGAGGGAGAGGTAATTATTCTTATCTGTGAGTCGCTCGTTGGATTCTCGCGCTGATAACGCCAGAGGGGTGGGTATCAGTTTCTCTGTAGTTGAAATGCATGTAGTAGAATGTGGCTTGAGTGATTCTGAGAGAAGCGTGAGTCTTGTCATGGCGGTGACAAGCGTTTTTGTCTCGTTTCAGGTTTTAACGTGTTAGTTTAACATGTTAGTTCTACTGCTAGGTTAACTACCTAGATTAGCTAACGCTCACGTGGCGTTAGGCTAATAACTTCTACTTATAGCCTTGAGGGCTTATGCAGCGCTAGGCTGTTAGACTACAGTATGTAGTGGGGTCAGTTAGGACCAAGTGTGTTTGGCTGTTAGTGTTGCGAGAAGCAACAGTACCTATATTATTCCTGTCTGATGGGGTAAGCGAGATAGGGTACTTAGCCATTCATGTATATGTCTTTGGGCATATGGGGCGGGGGACTTAAAGTATTATGGTGTCGTATGAGCAGGAGCAGGTCTGCCATAGAACCATGATTTTGTAATGATGCTAAGCGCTAAGCAATCATTGTTCTCTAATCTGTGTTAGTAGAACTTGTCCCCGTCCACACGTGTAGTTCTGACACGTAACACGCTAGGCGTGTGTCTTGCAGTAGGCTATGGGCCCATGACTGCAAGTGGAGGGCAGAAGTAATGGGAGGGGTCTGGTTAGATTAATAGACGCTCGGTCCATGTACGTTCTCTCTCTCTCTTATCATGCATAGTCTTGTGCATGCGTGTGACCGGGTCACACTGTAACTTGCTCGCAAGGCAGTTACGTGGTCTAGCTAGCGTAGTCTTGTCGCAGGGTAGGGGTAGGGAGAGCCGGCGCCATTCCGGTCTACTGCCGCCTACCGCTGGGCCTGACGCCTTTGACTGGGGAGATCTCACGGGTCACCGGAGTGACCCGTCTCACAGGATGTCGTCGCCGTACGGATGCCTGGTGGACTGGGTGCCACGAGAGGGGGACGGGAGGACAGCTCTCGCCGAGATCTACCATCGAGCGCTTCTACGACCAGGGGAGGCGGAGGTCGAGACCTCGCGCGCTTCCTGACGCTGAGAGTACAGGGGGTCAGCTTTGGATTATGTGTTTCTTTCCTGTGAGAAGAACAGACGACGTTTGGTAAGCTTGGCTTTTCATATTTAATCCTGACGGGGTAATAGCTGGACTCATGAGACTGTGACTCTAGTGTCGAAGCCAGTAGAGTAAGTGGGTATCAGAATCCCACAGCAGATAGGTCAAGGACGCTTTCCGTAAACCTATACAGAAGGGCGTGAGGCGCCATCCCATCTTCTGTATGAGGGAGAGACTGTGTGGACTTATTTCTGTACGCCTAAACTAATCCTCTTGAGGAGAATTGAGCCTTATCTACTTGGTTGCTTATGTGTGTCTTCCTGCTACTGCCGTGACAGTAGAGGGAGCATTCTTTCAGCTGCTGCTAGAGCAAGCTTTGTCAGAACGCCAGCGCGCGTGTTATTGTATGTAAATGACCTGCCCAGTTCCTGCCCCATCCAGCGGCTGCTGTGGTTGGTCAGGCCTGGGTCGGTTCTCATCAATGGTTGTGGCCACGCCTCTGTGTGGGTGTGTCACCTTGTGTTGAACCATGGTGTTTATCATTGGCTACGGTTATGTCAACCTGCTGAGGTTGACCCCTGACCTCTTTGAGCTTGTGTGATGGATGGCTCTGTGAAGCCATAGTGGTGTGTTTTGTTATTGTTGTTGTACTGTTTGGGGACTTGGCCAAGTCAGGGTCTGGGATTTATTTTGATGTTTATTCTTTGATTAAAATATTGTTTTGAAATTTACCTCCTTCCCTCAGTGTCTTATTTAATTTGTTGTTTTCCATGTTTATTCACTTTACAGTTGCAAGGAAAGTGGCAGTTTGGATTTTGTTGAAAATCCCGGGGTGTGGTGTTTACATCATCAGGGTCCATTCTTTGTTTATTTATTTAATTTTATCTTAATAACCCCTCATCACACCCCATCACGCGACAAGCAGCTATCTGCCACCACTGCACTGACACTCCTCCAAGCAGCTATCTGCCACCACTGCAGTGACACTCCTCCAAGCAGCTATCTGCCACCACTGCAGTGACACTCCTCCAAGCAGATATCTACCACCACTGAAACGACTAAAGTCAAAGCTTTGCCCAGTATCCCCCATGCAAGTCGTGCCCTTTCAGGTGGACTATCCACACTAACACATGGCTGCAACCCATCCAAGTTCCCCTCATCAGCTGGAACCCCTGGCTGCCAATTTATTTAGGCCTGCTCCAGTAACTCAACCAGGGAGGCTCCAATCAGCCAAAGAGGTTACTGGAGGCATTGGGGCAGGGTCAGATGATCAAGACATGAAAATGTCTTCAAACTACCCTGGAAAATCAAGCCCAACCTACAATGTATGTTCAATAATGACTTGCTTGCAGACAACAGGTATTCTCACTTCAACAAGTTGAGATTAGACTGGAAAGCAGAATGACAACATATTTTAAATAATTTCTCCTTTTTTTCCAGCAGTGTAAACCTCAACATACTATTTAGGGTTGCCACTGCAAGAGAGGAATGAGAGAGATTTTGTGTGTGTGGGAGAGAGAGAGAGAGCAGACCTGCCAACCCACCATCATGCCAAAGAGTAGCATCCAGAGCTTTTTGGAGTAGCATTTAAGAAATAGGCGTAGCACACACGCAGAAGAAGGAAAATGCCGATGTTTGCACTGCCGAATGGGCAATGCATTTCACAATCGCAGTGGTTTTTGTTCGACCACATCCGTATTCCTGTGCAATCGCGTTCCCAGGAAACATTTTCCGAAAAAGTGGCCCCGCGTGATCTGCTGCACTGATGGGTACATTGTGTTCCATAGGAACGATGTGAACAAACATTCTGCTAAAATGACTGATTGATCGTCCTCTGCTGCAGCCGCTGGCTTGAAATACGCAGTGAGCGGTTTGCTCGGCTTTTCCGCGGCTTTCTTCTTGTGTGTCGCAGTACGCACATGTTTCTCGATGTCAAACCGCCCGCCGTGAGCAATTGAAAAATCGGCCTGACAGTACGTCCGTCTTGCGGCTGAGGAGCTATTTGCAGATCTGACCATACATGGATACTCCTTGGTGTAGTCTGCTTTAAAGTGCTGACAACTGGTACGAGACTTTCGTGGCGTCATTGGGGGAGTAGCGGAGAGATAGACAGCGGCGTCTTTCGCTTCGACGCCATTTTTGCGGTCAAACAACTGCGCTTCGGTGTTTCCAGCATTTCCGCACGGGGAGTTAAAACGCAACGCGATTGGTTGGTTACAGTACACAATTCTATGTGAAGGTCAAAAGTTAAGTTCGAGGCTGGCACGTGGGTCGCTCGCTTTACCATAAATTGATTTTTTTTAAGGTCTAAAAAATAAAATAAAAATTCACGTCATTTTTTTTTAAAGCGTAGTTTTTACGGACGAGCGTAGCAGCGTAGCAAGCATGTCGAAATCGTAGCATGCTACGCCTAAATCGTAGCACTTGGCAGGTCTGAGAGAGAGAGAGAGAGAGAGAGAGAGGAGAGAGAGAGAGAGAGAGAGAGAGAGAGAGAGAGAGAGAGAGAGAGAGAGAGAGAGAGAGAGAGAATTTTTACCTGGTTCCACTGGAGGGGTAGATCATATGGAACAGCTTCTATGTGTTTTCTTCGCCTGCCGACAAGGCTGGAACAATAAAGTTTCATAAACATACATATGCATATCTTGGTAAACCTTTTTTGAATGGAACACATGCACATTCATGCATAAAATGATTCATACATAAAATTCAAGTCCAAAGTTTTGCACTACTACTTAACTACAGCAGAAAACATTGCCCCAAATCAATCTGGCAAGTGGATTGTGTGTGTGTGTGTGTGTGTGTGTGTGTGTGTGTGTGTGCATGCATGTGTGTGCGCGCGTGTGCGTGCATGCGTGTGTGCACAAGGACGAGTGTGCATTTTTATGCCTGCATGCACATTCAAGCACATATGTGACTCTCCATCACTAAATGAGTCAGTTGCGCAATCGAGTCATTTTGTGCAAACCGCCCACAAAGGAGGTTGGGGTTGAAGTGGTTGACATCGAGATTTTTGTTTATTTGGCTTCTCTAGTCCCTTCTTCATTGTATTTGTAAGTTTCGTTTTTTAAATCAACGTGCAGAGTATGCTTTATGATGTTTTTTTAAATTGTGGTTGTAATTCATTTACAAGAAAACATCTATGAACTGATCATCAACATCAGGCATTTTCTCAAAGTTTCATAGCCACCACTGCAACAGATTGATGCGGGAATACCCTAGGCTGCCAACCAAAGCCAAATTTGATTCGCTGGTGGTTGTAGATCTCCTCTGGTTGGCTTGAAAGTGAGCTATTTCGAGACAACAATATGTTGCTGCGGCAGAATACCCTTCTCTGATTGGCTGCCAAAGCAAGGGAAGTAACTGTGGCATGACTCCAGTCATGCGATGAACGATCTCTTCGATCGCAGGAATTAGATTCTGCGATCACTGCTAACATCTGCACTGCAGATGAGAAGATTGAGCTTGAAGAGGTCATAGAAGAATAATTCATTCCTAGTTCTCGAATAGTTGACCCCGATGACTCAGACGATCGAAGTTCCGAGAGCGAGTCGGAAGCGAGCTCGATCGAGGCCTTAGATTCTGCAGACAGTGACTGGTCGGCCCTGTGAAGGGGTGAGATGGTGAGCTTTTGTTAGTGACTCCTATCCCTGTTAGGCAGCACATAATCTGTCTTAACTCAGTGAAATAGATGGATGGATGGATGGATGGATAATGTTTTACAGCCTATCAGCCTTTGTAGGCTATGTAAGGCCATTAAGCATGAATCACTAGAACAGTTTAAAGTAAACGCAAATCAAGTGATGGTGTCCCTAGTTATTCGCCTCTTACGAATCTCGTAGGGAGATGCGTTCGTCACTTAGTGAAAAGAAATAGAAAGAAAAGATAGCCAAAATAGCAAAGAGAGCTTTGATGCATCACAACGAATGAACGTTGAAAAACCATCTGAAAGCCAATGACAGTGAAAAGCTTTTACTTTCATATGGTAACATAAAAAGACAAGAAAAAATAAAGAATATAAGGATGGAAGAAAGAAAGAAAGATTTGAAAATAAATATTGCTTTTGCCTGTTTATACACTTTCTATTTGAGTCAAAGTTTGGAGATGTGATGAATCCTGCTCATCTTTGCTTTATTCTGCTTGCTGATACTCCAAACATTCCTCCTCATGCATGGCTCGGAAGGCGACAGGTCTGCATTTGAAATGCCATATTATATTGAAAATCAAGAAAATGCTACTTGCCTATACACTGTTTCATCTCTGTAGCAAATTTCATGAGTCTAGAATAAGGGCTGCTAAGGTAAAAAGGGGAATAGTGTCTGTAAACTTGAAACGCGTTTTTCTCAAAAAACTTATTTTTTGGGTGTCTATCTTCAACGTCATGTGAAATCGTGTAGGGTAGTGCACCATTGAAAAGCTTGTTGTGTGGTTTTTAAAAAACATATAGATCATATAATGTTCAAAATGCATCGAGTGACTCATTTTGTGATGCAGGGTCACATATGAATATGTTTACATAGATTTTCAAGAGATGTGTGTCTCTCTGTGTGGCTGCATTTCTTCTTGTCCATTTATCTGAATCAAGCTCCATACACCACAGCAGGGACTAGGCAGAACCATGCAGGTTTCCTAATCATCCTGAGACAGGAGAGCTCTCATCAGGAAATGCAAGGCTAACATCTCATCAGGAAATGCAAGGCTATCATCTCATCAGGAAATGCAAGGCTATCATCTCATCAGGAAATGCAAGGCTATCATCTCATCAGGAAATGCAAGGCTATCATCTCATCAGGAAATGCAAGGCTAACATCTCATCAGGAAATGCAAGGCTATCATCTCATCAGGAAATGCAGGCTATCATCTCATCAGGAAATGCAAGGCTAACATCTGCTCAGGAAATGCAAGGCTATCATCTCATCATGAAATGCAAGGCTAACATGGCAAGTCAGGGTAACAGATTTTGTTCCTGGAAAAGGGTCACAAAGAAGAATCAATATCTCCCTTTCACCAAAGATTATAGGTTACACAAAGATAGCTCATGCCATCTTTTGCTATATAAAGTTACAAGACGCTCGGAAACACAGCGCCCCAAGCGGCTAGAACTATGGGGAAGTAATCACACCGCTTAGAGACATGTAAAAGTGCTTGTTTGTCGACGCGTTTCTGATGCGGTCTGATCATGTTTGTGAATACATTTACGGTGTAATGTGTAATAAAATGGGCGCAACGTGTCTCGATCCTCACAACAATGAGCTAATGAGCTATCTTTGTGTAACCTATAATCTTTGCTTTCACTTTGCTACACTACATCCTCCTGCCTAAGTTATGCCAACAGCAGTGACATACAGTCAATGTTTGATCAATGGCTAATATTGGGTATTCATGAGAACAACATGAAAGGGGAGGTGGGTGGTGGTGGGTTGGGCGGTGGTTGTGCTTGGTATTGCGATAATGCTTTGGCTGGGGTTGGAGTGGGGATGGAGGAAGGAAAAATCCAACTAGGGAGTGAGAGAGGCACTGAGACAGCCTGTGAAGAGGAGGATTTGAGATNNNAACGCAACGCGATTGGTTGGTTACAGTACACAATTCTATGTGAAGGTCAAAAGTTAAGTTCGAGGCTGGCACATGGGTCGCTCGCTTTACCATAAATTGATTTTTTTTAAGGTCTAAAAAATAAAATAAAAAATTCACGTCATTTTTTTGAAAAAGCGTAGTTTTTACGGACGAGCGTAGCAGCGTAACAAGCATGTCGAAATCGTAGCATGCTACGCCTAAATCGTAGCATTTGGCAGGTCTGAGAGAGAGAGAGAGAGAGAGAGAGAGAGAGAGAGAGAGAGAGAGAGAGAGAGAGAGAGAGAGAGAGAGAGAGAGAGAGAGAGAGAGAGAGAATTTTACCTGGTTCCACTGGAGGGGTAGATCATATGGAACAGCTTCTATGTGTTTTCTTCGCCTGCCGACAAGGCTGGAACAATAAAGTTTCATAAACATACATATGCATATCTTGGTAAAACCTTTTTTGAATGGAACACATGCACATTCATGCATAAAATGATTCATACATAAAATTCAAGTCCAAAGTTTTGCACTACTACTTAACTACAGCAGAAAACATTGCCCCAAATCAATCTGGCAAGTGGATTGTGTGTGTGTGTGTGTGTGTGTGTGTGTGTGTGTGTGCATGCATGTGTGTGCGCGCGTGTGCGTGCATGCGTGTGTGCACAAGGACGAGTGTGCATTTTTATGCCTGCATGCACATTCAAGCACATATGTGACTCTCCATCACTAAATGAGTCAGTTGCGCAATCGAGTCATTTTGTGCAAACCGCCCACAAAGGAGGTTGGGGTTGAAGTGGTTGACATCGAGATTTTTGTTTATTTGGCTTCTCTAGTCCCTTCTTCATTGTATTTGTAAGTTTCGTTTTTGAAATCAACGTGCAGAGTATGCTTTATGATGTTTTTTTTAATTGTGGTTGTAATTCATTTACAAGAAAACATCTATGAACTGATCATCAACATCAGGCATTTTCTCAAAGTTTCATAGCCACCACTGCAACAGATTGATGCGGGAATACCCTAGGCTGCCAACCAAAGCCAAATTTGATTCGCTGGTGGTTGTAGATCTCCTCTGGTTGGCTTGAAAGTGAGCTATTTCGAGACAACAATATGTTGCTGCGGCAGAATACCCTTCTCTGATTGGCTGCCAAAGCAAGGGAAGTAACTGTGGCATGACTCCAGTCATGCGATGAACGATCTCTTCGATCGCAGGAATTAGATTCTGCGATCACTGCTAACATCTGCACTGCAGATGAGAAGATTGAGCTTGAAGAGGTCATAGAAGAATAATTCATTCCTAGTTCTCGAATAGTTGACCCCGATGACTCAGACGATCGAAGTTCCGAGAGCGAGTCGGAAGCGAGCTCGATCGAGGCCTTAGATTCTGCAGACAGTGACTGGTCGGCCCTGTGAAGGGGTGAGATGGTGAGCTTTTGTTAGTGACTCCTATCCCTGTTAGGCAGCACATAATCTGTCTTAACTCAGTGAAATAGATGGATGGATGGATGGATGGATAATGTTTTACAGCCTATCAGCCTTTGTAGGCTATGTAAGGCCATTAAGCATGAATCACTAGAACAGTTTAAAGTAAACGCAAATCAAGTGATGGTGTCCCTAGTTATTCGCCTCTTACGAATCTCGTAGGGAGATGCGTTCGTCACTTAGTGAAAAGAAATAGAAAGAAAAGATAGCCAAAATAGCAAAGAGAGCTTTGATGCATCACAACGAATGAACGTTGAAAAACCATCTGAAAGCCAATGACAGTGAAAAGCTTTTACTTTCATATGGTAACATAAAAAGACAAGAAAAAATAAAGAATATAAGGATGGAAGAAAGAAAGAAAGATTTGAAATAAATATTGCTTTTGCCTGTTTATACACTTTCTATTTGAGTCAAAGTTTGGAGATGTGATGAATCCTGCTCATCTTTGCTTTATTCTGCTTGCTGATACTCCAAACATTCCTCCTCATGCATGGCTCGGAAGGCGACAGGTCTGCATTTGAAATGCCATATTATATTGAAAAATCAAGAAAATGCTACTTGCCTATACACTGTTTCATCTCTGTAGCAAATTTCATGAGTCTAGAATAAGGGCTGCTAAGGTAAAAAGGGGAATAGTGTCTGTAAACTTGAAACGCGTTTTTCTCAAAAAACTTATTTTTTGGGTGTCTATCTTCAACGTCATGTGAAATCGTGTAGGGTAGTGCACCATTGAAAAGCTTGTTGTGTGGTTTTTAAAAAACATATAGATCATATAATGTTCAAAATGCATCGAGTGACTCATTTTGTGATGCAGGGTCACATATGAATATGTTTACATAGATTTTCAAGAGATGTGTGTCTCTCTGTGTGGCTGCATTTCTTCTTGTCCATTTATCTGAATCAAGCTCCATACACCACAGCAGGGACTAGGCAGAACCATGCAGGTTTCCTAATCATCCTGAGACAGGAGAGCTCTCATCAGGAAATGCAAGGCTAACATCTCATCAGGAAATGCAAGGCTATCATCTCATCAGGAAATGCAAGGCTATCATCTCATCAGGAAATGCAAGGCTATCATCTCATCAGGAAATGCAAGGCTATCATCTCATCAGGAAATGCAAGGCTAACATCTCATCAGGAAATGCAAGGCTATCATCTCATCAGGAAATGCAAGGCTATCATCTCATCAGGAAATGCAAGGCTAACATCTGCTCAGGAAATGCAAGGCTATCATCTCATCATGAAATGCAAGGCTAACATGGCAAGTCAGGGTAACAGATTTTGTTCCTGGAAAAGGGTCACAAAGAAGAATCAATATCTCCCTTTCACCAAAGATTATAGGTTACACAAAGATAGCTCATGCCATCTTTTGCTATATAAAGTTACAAGACGCTCGGAAACACAGCGCCCCAAGCGGCTAGAACTATGGGGAAGTAATCACACCGCTTAGAGACATGTAAAAGTGCTTGTTTGTCGACGCGTTTCTGATGCGGTCTGATCATGTTTGTGAATACATTTACGGTGTAATGTGTAATAAAATGGGCGCAACGTGTCTCGATCCTCACAACAATGAGCTAATGAGCTATCTTTGTGTAACCTATAATCTTTGCTTTCACTTTGCTACACTACATCCTCCTGCCTAAGTTATGCCAACAGCAGTGACATACAGTCAATGTTTGATCAATGGCTAATATTGGGTATTCATGAGAACAACATGAAAGGGGAGGTGGGTGGTGGTGGGTTGGGCGGTGGTTGTGCTTGGTATTGCGATAATGCTTTGGCTGGGGTTGGAGTGGGGATGGAGGAAGGAAAAATCCAACTAGGGAGTGAGAGAGGCACTGAGACAGCCTGTGAAGAGGAGGATTTGAGATGGATGGGGATAGATGGACAGATGGATGGACGGATTGATGGATGGATGGATGGATGGATGGATGGATGGATGGATGGATGGATGGATGGATGGATGGATGGATGGAGATGAAACTATGGCTTGTCAGCCTTTATAGGCCACTAATGAATCATTGGCATTATGTATGAACAAGTCAAGACTTTTTCCTGTGTCATTCACCTCTCAGAATGTTGCTGGGAGAAGTGGTGGGCCTATTCCTACCCTGTCCCAAAGGAGGTAGGGGAATGTGAGAATGTGATATCAAGAATGCAAACCAAGAGAAGAAACACTCAGAATGAAAGAAAGCAGCAGTGAGAGGCGAGCTGAGACAGAGAGACAGGAACACAAGGAGGGCAATGGAGGTGAAAACCTCACACAAGGTGGGCAACGGAGGTGAAAACCTCACACACTACGTCCATCCCGCCACAGGCTACTCACTCCAGCAGGTGCTTCCTGGCGCGGTCCTGGATGGTGGGCATGCAGTCTGCATTCCACTGGCACGAATGACTGTTGCCCCCGATGGCGATGTTGACGGCCATGCGCACACTGTTGATCTGCACAGCAACAGGCAAATTTGTCATTGCACCATACTATGCAGTTGCAGCGACTGGATGCACCCCACTTCAACTGGAACTCCTGCTTGCTGGGCTTTCAGGGTTCCTTCAGTAGGTCAGCCCAGGTCGGCCCCAAGCACCCTAAGAGTTGCTTGCTGGGCTTTCAGGGTTCCTTCAGTAGGTCAGCCCAGGTCGGCCCCAAGCACCCTAAGAGTCTATCTAGGTGGCATTGGGACTGGATCTAACAAACAGTAATGGGTCACATTATAGATGTGCTCGGTTTCAGTTCGATCAGTGTAAAAAACCCAACTGTTTTTATGTCTACCACATGCTTCAATCCACTTGAATTAACATGAGACAAAGAGCTACATCAACATCTTAACCCTTACAGTGGTGCTAAAACGGTGACGTTATGGGCTGCCAGTGGCGCTAAAACACGAGCAAATTGAGCAACACGCACACCTTTCATTAACTTTGAGATTGCTGATGAACCGTTACAGATAGACACATAAAGTAAAAAGACAAAATGCTTGAAATTGAATGAACAATATTTTGGTGTAGAGTTTATAGTCTTTATTCAAAACCTGATTTTTGGGTCAAATTTTAAATGTTTAACATTTGTGCTTTTTTTTCAGTCCTCGAGAAATAAAACAGGTAAATCACTATGCAATAGTGGGTAAATACCCTATAAACCCTACTGGATGTTGCTTTATCATCTGTGCATACTAATCATTCCCTTTGACCAAAAATGCACTCTTTAAATTATAATGCAAATTTGATGAGCCAGGTATTTGAGAGGGAAAATGAAGTAATTCTGATTACCTACACTCTCTTCCATCTTATGCAATATTCCTCAAATTTCCAGTTTCCTTTGAGCATACAGGTTTGTTTGCTCCACAAGCAAATCAAAAACTGTATCGTCCAGGAATAGGTTCAAAAAGTCAATTGGCTCAGCGTCAGAGGCAATATCTGCAAGGAGTTTCTACTCGCCCGTGAACGGCGCAATTAGCGGGTCATCAGCTGTTCGCATCCAACCCTCACTGTCATCCTCTCCCACCTCTCGATCACTCGCAGCTTGAGAGATTGGCATTCTTGAGCTAATTACAGCTTGCCTGATCACTTCATCTAAAGTTTCCTCATCATCTTCATCTTCGGCAGCTGAAGGATTAAAATTCTCAAACAGATTTCGCGATCGCGACATGTTGCCTCGAGCGTCCACTTCCATTCGTACAGGATATCCCATAATTTCTACTATACTGCACATAAAATCGCCCTGATTTTTGATTGGCCAAGCTGAAGACTGTAGAGAAACCTCTTCTGCATGAACTGGAGTCAGTAAACGTAGAGTTATATGATAGGCTTGTACTAGGAGAGAGTCAGAACGCACGTGGTGTCTGAAACGACAAATGCCGCGCTTGCCACTGGCGGACCACGAAGGCGAGCGCGGCTATTGCCGCGCTTGCCACGATAAGGGTTAATAATCATAATTCTCTCTGATAATTGTCAACTTTTTCTCTTTCATCTCTTGCTGGCAAATGGAGACCATACTGAGATTGCAACAACGAGTAGCAACCAAGTCAAAGCCAGGTTGGAAGAGAAGGGGGACACGTTCTTGGCTCCTGAACTTCAATACACAACACAGCTACTGTCAGGGGAAAATTTACCACACTGAGTGTCTGTTGGCAAGCCAAGGAAATCCACTCACTGACATGACAAGATCAATGGGGAGGCAACAGATATTCCTCACCCTGTGTTGAGACCAGCCCAGCCTGTCAAGGCCACAGAACACAATGCCTCCAGCTCTAGGGAATGAAGAGCACTACACCTGGAGGGGACAGAACACCAAGACCAGCGCCACTGCTGCCCACAGCTCACCATTAGAAGGTCCTGCATGTTGATCTCAGTGTCAAATTCAACCTCCATGTCATTATCCTGCAGGATGGACTGGCCAGAGGCAGGATCAAACCCCAGACCACACAGTGCTCCAATGTATTGAGTACGCTTGGGGTTGGTCCTGAAAACAAGGAAAGAAGACGATCTATCTCCTGAGAACGCTTTAGTAATCCATGTGTTCACAGGAAGTAAAGGTTACTGAACATTCTCATCCACTCTCCTTCATTTTCAGTGCTAACAAAGCTCAGCATTCACAAAGACAGGATGTTTCCTGGGATTGCAGCCAATCAGTCACACTGGACACAAACATAAATGCAATGAGGATGGTTGCTCTGTATGAAAAAAAAATCCTGACAATAGATAACTCTGTATCATACTGCAAAAAGCAGATCAAATAATGCAGTCCTGAGAGAGAGAGAGAGAGAGAGAGAGAGAGAGAGAGAGAGAGAGAGAGAGAGAGAGAGAGAGAGAGAGAGAGAGAGAGACAGGCAGGCAGGCAGGCAGGCAGGCAGACAGACAGGCAGAGACAGAGGGAGAGAGAAGGCAGACACACACTCATATGGCATGGAGGTCCATACTTTTCTATGAAGACACTAGAGACATTTCAGGTGAGGCCCAGCTCAGACTCAGATGCTCAAAGCCTGTATCAATGAGAGCTGTGGCATGTATGCACACACACACACACACACACACTCAGACACTTACAGTTACATACACACACACATATACATACACAAAGACACACACATACACACACACACACACACAAAGACTTACTCACACACACACACACAAAGACACACACACACACACACACACACACACACACACACAGAGACACACACACACACAAAGACACACACAAAAAGACACACACACACACAAAGACACACACACACACACACACAAAGACATACACAAAGACACACACACACGCACAAAGACACACACACACACACACACAAAGACACACACACACACACACACACAAAGACATACACAAAGACACACACACACACACACACATACACACACACACAGACACACACAAAGACACACACACACACACACACACACACACACAAAGACACCCCCCCCCCCCCCCCCCCCCACACAAAGACACACCCACACCCACACACGCACAAAGACACACACACACACACACACACACACACACACACACACACACACACACACACACACACGAAGAAGAACCAAAAGTGAGACACAAGGACAACAGGCCAGCAGCAAGGACGACTAGCTCACCTGAGCTCTGCGATGGGGGCGAAGAGCAGGGCAATGAGAGAGGGCAGGCCGGGGATGAGGGGCAAGAGGGTGGTGTCTCGCAGCACCATGGCGCTGGCACTCTGGTTCAGGCCCACAAAGCCCGCACACAGCAGCCGTCCACAGGGATTCTGGGGCTCGTCGTCAATGGCAACACTGTTGATGCTCTCCGGGTCCACCCGCGCCCCCCTGACCACACAGTCACAAGACACAATAAGTGAAAAGTGAAAGCTCAATACAACCAAAAGAAAGGTGGTAAATGAAGAGTTGTTATAAAATAAAAGATGCATACCAGTGCAAAGGTTTAACTTAAAAGTCTCATTAATGGAAAAACACAACTAACCTTGAACAGCAAAGTTGTGATTTTGTTATACCTGATGAAGACTTCTGAGTCAAAATTTGTGTCTTGCATTTTAAAGCCACTCTTCCTTTACTGCCTCGTTTTGGTTCTCTTTCATGCCTCTCCAGCAGTCCACCCGTTATGGTAAGTCAGCAGCTAAATACTTAATATTTATCTATTTTACTTTGACAGGGAGATGACAGCAAGATGTCTGGGCTCCAACACCTGAATGTCTTGCACTAGAGGAGTGGATTCGAGCTTTGCCTCCCTATTAGGAAACAGCAGATGGCTGTCATGATCTGATGCAAATCTTCTTTGAAAACACATGTGGACTTTCACTAGACACAAGAATTTCCAAGAATCTAATTCATCACATCCTCAAGAGAATGTGGAATCTGAATGCTAGTTGAAGGCACATGCTCTGTTGGTTAAGGAGAAAAGCCTCACCTGTGCCTTCCAATGAAGCTCATGGCATCAAATGACATCACCAGAGGGTTCGTGGGTCCACTCAGGCGCGTCTGGTAACAGAAGAAAGCTACTTCTGTCTGGCTGCCTCTCAGTTTGGATCAGCAGGTGATGATTGCAAGCATCAAATCTGCCTTTTGGGAAATCTTTGCACACCAGTTCAACAGTAGATGCTCAAGGCATAACTCACGATTTTAACTAAATATCATCTGAAAAAGGCAAACTCCTATCAATAAGAAAAATACATGCATGCATACATACAGTTCCATGGAAGAAGCAAGAATTCCCAAAACACAAATGCATGAAAGGTTACACAAATTAATAGCTTGAAAACAAACAAACAGACTGTCTAGTGTTTCCATGGAAATCACCAAACATCATGGCACTGAAGAAATTGCAAGAAAGAGGTTGAAAGTTCCACTTAGATTAACACACTTTTTCTTGAGAGATCAGTTGAAACACATCTAGTGCAAACATGATCCAAAAATTGCATGAATCAATGATCAGCAGGGGCTATGACAGCTGTGTCCAGTGCATCAATCCTGCAGTCTAGATGGCAGCCTCTACATTGTGCAGCAGTTTGACAGGTCATTAAGCAAGTGCTGTGATGCTGTCCTGAAAGAACAAGGCACCATGTCTGCAGTTGTCTCCTTTATCCTGATGGCAGATTCAAAATCTGATCAATCCAACCAACCACAAGGGAAGTCACAATCACATGCATCACGCAGTGTATTTACTGCTGGCAGATCCTCCTTATTCTGAAGACAAAGAAGACAAGAAGACAAGGACAGCCAAGATCCATTGTTATCCCATCATCTGTTCTTCAAAAGGGTTGGCAAAAAAGGAGGTAGAGAAGACTAGCTGTGGCACTGATTCACCAGGGCACACCAGCTCTTGATTATCTAGACTCCTTCACACAGCATGAGAGAAAGTGAGCTCACCTTTATTGTAGGTCTCTTCTTGGTGGACCTCAAAATCTCATCCACGTCCACCTCAAGGCCATCGTCAACATCGCTCTTTGCCCCCTCCATTTCTGTAAGCCTCTTGTGATCTTGCTGTGCAAAACAGATGAAAAGAGGCCATATTGTACTAGAATGTACATGGTGATGGGAAAGGATAAAGGTGGGTGTGTGTGTGTGTGGGGGGGGGGGGGGGGGGGGGAAGGGGAGGGATAGATGAATGAATGAATTTTACAGCCTATCAGCCATTGTAGGCTATGTAAGGCCATTGAGCACAATAATAACAAGAATAGTTTAGAGTATGATAAATAAAGAGCTGACCACACCGGAGGAGTTGCATGTAGTGAATCTGATAAATAGCTTTGGGACTCTGTAGATAACGAGGAAGAAGGGACTGAGGGAACTATTTGGAGAGAGTGGCCAGGGAGATGGGATATCCATGTGAACTCCCCTTTCTCCAGAGATTCCATGCTTCCTGGGGTAGCGGTCTCACAGACCTCTGGTGCCTGGAGGAATTTTGTTGTGGACAGTGGGGGCTGGGACGCTTTTCTACACATTGCTGACGATAGTAAGTCGGTGCCAATCCCTGGAGGGAACCAGACATGCTTGACTCCCGTCATTGCCTGGACGGCTGGCGGTGGTTCAGTGGAAAGGAGGCAACTCGTGAGAAAACTTCCTAGCCAGAAGAATGATTAATACACCCTCCTGGGCCCTAAGATCTCCTGACCTGAGTCTACAGACGTCATCAGTGATGAGTAGACAATGAAACCTGTCCTCCCTCTGTCCCCATGTGTTTTCTAATCCTCTGATAAAGTCTGGCAAGAACTGAACTCTCTCTGACACTGAGAACTCTGTGTATAGTGAACATTGAACTCTCTTCTTTTCATCCATGAATGAAGATGAACCAGTATTGTGACTTTATTAAGAATTGATACTGGCTGGCCATTTTAAATTTTGCAAATCAATGAAGAAGTAATTTAGGATTTGATTTTGCATGTTTTGCATGAAGATTATGGTGATCTGAATTTAATAGAAATTTGACATACTATCCAACTCCGTGTCTTTGTTGAGAAAGCAAGGCATGCGAATGAATGAGAAAGAGAGTTAGTCTATCTGCAAAATAGACAACAATGTTGCAACCCTTTTGGGATGTAATAAGAGTAAGTGCAAAGCAAATCAAGACATAGGGAGATGTGGTGGGTCAGTAATTACCTCAACCCACACAGAGAGAGAGAGAGAGAGAGAGAGAGAGAGAGAGAGAGAGAGAGAGAGAGAGAGAGAGAGAGAGAGAGAGAGAGAGAGAGAGAGAGAGAAAGGTTTACTATAGAGGTCCCCAGCTCCTGGCAGCCCTATCTACAGTAGTCTCCCCTCCTGCATGAGTGCATAGTCAGCTCCTCAACCTCTACTAACCTATTATGTGTGTATGAGTGTGTGTGTGTGTGTGTTCCGGGTGCTTTTGAAAAAAAAAATTGAGGATATTTTCACGAATTCAACCGTATACTTCAAAATATCAACAACTGCAAAATGAGAGGTATATCAAACAGTTTCCAATCAATTGACACCAAGATACTTGCATACTACATTTCATTATAAACATGTGTACAAAACAAGTCAGGTCACTCATTTAAGTACTGAAAGTAAGCTAACAAATCGACAAACACAGTGTCATTTTTCTCAACAAAAAACAAAACAAAAACAAAGCAAATCCCCCAAAAACCTGTGCCTCAAACAAAAAACAAATTCTGTTAATATTTTCAATGCCATTTTGTTTCTGATAAATTTTCAGCACGTTTCCTGTTAGCTCACTTTGTGTAGGTCTGATGAAGGAGGCCAAGTAGGAGCTCATGCCCTGTTACACTCTGATCACCGCAGTAACACAAAAGCCGTTATCGATTACCTGGGACAGGAAGCTCTCCTCGGCAGTGTCAGCCAGTTGCTGCTTGATAAGGTAGTCTTCCATGCACGGACCCGGCTGTCTGGAGAAGAGCTGCATCTTTCGCACTCGCACCATCTCCTCCTGCCTGGAATACACCTGTAACACAGCACCGAATACACCTGTAACACAGCACCAAATACACCTGTAACACAGCACCAAATACACCTGTAACACAGCACCAAATACACCTGTAACACAGCACCACATACACCTGTAACACAGCACCACATACACCTGCAACACAGCACCAAATACACCTATAACACAGCACCAAATACGCCTGTAACACAGCACCAAATACACCTGTAACACAGCACCAAATACACCTGTAACACAGCACCAAATACACCTGTAACACAGCACCATCACCATTTGTACACTGAAGGACAGCGTATAGTCTCAATGCAGAACCAGCATCATTCCTACACAGATTGACAGGGCTTGTAAAAGTATGTCCATGATGCATCATCACCACCACTCCAATTCATAGACAAGGTTTGTACAAAGTATATTTATAGTGCATCATCATCACTATTCCAGCTAATAGACAAGATTTGTACAAAGTATATCCATAATGCATCACCAACATCACAGTTCCTACTCAGACTGACCGAGCTTGTGAGAAGTATAACCACAATGCATCACTAAAGGCCTTCGCACACGAGGCAACTCCACTCGAGCAACTCGATTGCTCGCCATACATTGCTTCATGTGCGATGTCAGTTGAAAGCAACTAGCATTCCAAGCAACTTTCCATGCCACCAGCAACTGAGTTGCTCATGTTTAAACCTGTTCTAGTTTTGGGGGCAGTGGCGTGCCACTCTCTGTGAATCCACCAATCACCGGGCGACTTTAGAGCCTCGTTCTCGCGACTATTGCACAATTAAATGGCGGACATGTCTACGGTTCGCACAGAAAACGCTGTATTTGGGGATGCTAGAAACCCATCCAAAGAAAATGTAAGCCATGAACAGCATTAATGTATCAAAGATGTATGTTGAATGCATCAATAGGTCGTGAAAGCTCCTACATTTTAAACATGGAAATGGAGGTCGACGCATCTACACGCCGAAGCGTCACATTGTGTACAAAGCTAGCGTTGTCTGATACCACGAATACGATACATTTAAATTGCATCTGTGTTATGAAAATATTGATCAGATTAAATTGATTAATTACTTGAGGCCCAACCAAACAATTCCTGAAAATGTTCATGTCTCATTCGAAGGAAAACTCTTGTTGCCTTGAGATCCTTGTTGAGGAGCTCTTGTAGCAGACACGAGTAGGCACCATGCCTTGGTCGTTTTGTCAACCATTCATGAGACCAACACGATCATTTTCTCTTTTTACTTTGCTCGGCAATTACAAGTATTGCAGCAGCAGCTGCAACATCATCATTAGATGACGAAGTACTGTCGCCATCGTCACTCTAAGTTTCAGTCATGCTATGGCAAGCCTTTTGGGGAGAGATGCAGAGCGTCTTGAGTGCAAGCGCGGGAATTAATACGCTACCATAAATACAACGTGGCGAGAGGTGAAAGGTCACAGTGGAAGCGTGTGCAAGCTCAGTCTCCAGCATTGCCTGCCACATGGCAAGCAACCAGCCGCAAGCAATGTGGCAAGAGACTTTGGTTGCCTCGTGTGCGAAGGCCTTAACATGCCCGCAAACAGGATGGTGTATTAAGTGTATCCACAATGTGGCACTATCACCACTCCTACACTGTCAAACAGGGCTTGATTACTCCTTAAGTGTATCCACAATGCCGCACTATCACCACTCCTACACTGTCAAACAGGGCTTGATTACTCCTTAAGTGTATCCACAATGCCGCACTATCACTACTCCTACACTGTCAAACAGGGCTTGATTACTCCTTAAGTGTATCCACAATGCCGCACTATCACCACTCCTACACTGTCAAACAGGGCTTGAACACTCCTTAAGTGGCATCTGACAAGAGAAACACACTGACAGACAGAGAGGAAGCACACAGTCAAACACCAGCACCATCTCCGCACCCGGGGGACTAAATTGGATTGGATGGATGGTGTTATACGGCCTATCAGCCTTGTAGGCTATGTAAGGCCATTAACTCTTCCCTTACCAGGTTTATACAGAACACAACACAATTATTTTCTACTGATAAACACACACCCGGTAGTGCTCTTTTGAGAGTGTATTGTGCCTCTAGAAGAAGATACTACATGCATCATGTGGCATATCATTTTGAAGGAAAATGAATGCCCTACAAGACTAAAACAAAACAAAAATTGTTGCCTTTAGCAAGACTGAGAAAGCATGCTTGAAATTACACACTTGTTTCAAAAACCAAGAAATAGGAGCATGCTGAATTTGAGCTTACCGAGCAATATCTTGGTAATGATCCCACTGATCCTTTCCAGAATTTCACCACACAATAATCATCCATTGGAAAATGTCCAGTCAAAATTTAAAACAAGAAGGGCAAAGCCCATACGACTCACATGCTTGACCTTGACCTGTATATGACCTTGACCTTCAGGTGACCTTCAAGGTCAAGGTCAAACAACTACACCTACCAATGACATCATACACTAAGAAATGCTTTACACATTTTCCCTACCAAAATACATGTGACCTTGACCCAAGGTCTAGGTCATCCAAGGTCATGCAACACAAAGCTGTTAATTCAAGACATAGGAAGCACAATGGTGCTTATTGGCACTTTCTACCATGAGATGTGGTCACTTTTAGTGGTTCACTACCCCATTTTGATCACATTTCATAAGGGTCAAAGTGACCTTGACCTTGATGATATGTGACCAAATGTGTCTCATGATGAAAGTATAACATGTGCCCCACATAATTATTAAGTTTGAAACAGTTATCTTCCATTGTTCAGGGTCAAGGTCACTTCAAAATATGTATACAATCCAACTTTGAAGAGTTCCTGTGACCTTGACCTTGAAGCAAGGTCAACCAAACTGGTATCAAAAGATAGGGCTTACTTTGCCCTATATACCATATACAGGTCAGGTATCCAATCTCAAAAACTTTGAGAAAATTGAGAAAATGTGAAAAATGACTGTTTTTTATACAACATTTATGGCCCCTGCGACCTTGACCTTGAAGCAAGGACAAGTCACTATGTATGTTTTTTGAGGCCTTGTCATCATACACCATCATGCCACATTTGGTATTGATAGACTTAACAGTGTCCGAGAAAAATCCAAAGTTAAAGTTTTCGGAATCCCGGATGCCCGGACGGATGAAACGGGTGAGTACATAGACTCACTTTTGCTTCGCATGTGAGTCAATAAATATCTTTAACAGTTTTCTAGCACTGACATACAGAAGAGGCGAACCGTCCATCACAATGACAATCACTTCCACATTAGACTCTGAACTGGAATCTCGCTGCACAAATACACGTACTGACTAATTGAGGGGTTTATGAATTCTTCACCAGCATCGAGTGTAGACTTATTCATCTTCACTATCGCTGTCCTCTTTCATGCATGAATCAATAATCAAGCGAGCAATTTGGCCATATAACAACTACGCCACTGCGACGCAGAACTTCCGGGTTGTTCTTCAGACATCTCGATCAAATCGATCACAATCAGTCCACGTTACACGTTCATCTAACGTTGTGGGAGACCTCTCTACTGCTGTAAAACCACATTGGGTCTGATAGGGAACACTATAAAGTGTGGATTATACAAAGAAACGAAGCAAAAAAGCTTTGGCGCAGAGTGATGCAGAACTTCCGGGATGTTCTCAGACATTTTGATCAAACAATCACAATCGGTCCATAAAAGTCGTATTAAACCTCACGCTCTGCAATAGACGTTCATCTAACGTTGTGGGAGAGCTCTCTACTGCTCTAAAACCACAATGGGTCCGATAGGGAACACTAGAAAGTGTGGATTATACAAAGAAACGAAGGGAAGTAGCTTTGGCGCAGTGTGCGGCGTATGGGAGGCAACTGAATGCGCTTTGGCGCACAGTGCGGCGAATGGGACGAAAAGAGTTAAGCACAAAAATCACTAGAACAAGTTAGAGCAAACGCGAATCCAGTCATGGTGTCCCTGGTTATTGGCCTCTTACGAATCTCGTAGGGAGACGTGGTGGGTCAATTCTTACCCCAAACCCACAGGGGGTTCCCAGTGGACTACTCCAACCCAGTGCTGGCTGGAGGCTGGCAGCTTACCAGGGTTCTGCTCTGCAGTGTGCCATCACTGGGTCTGATGCAGACTTGCTGCTGACTGATCTTTGCAAACATCATGACATGGCTAGTGCTACATACCTCAATGGAGAAAACTTTGTAGGAGACTTCACGCCTGAATATCTCGTTGGCCTTTGCACTCCATTTGCCATCACTGCTCTCAGCTGCCGAAGGTCGAATGCCGCACAGGCAAAACTCCATGGCCTGTGGGGCAAGGAGACAGGCACTCGTCAGTCCAGCATCACAAACTAAGGCAGAAGTGCGAGCACAACACAGTCAATACATGCTCCATTAACAACTATGCATCTTGAATTCTGATGCAGATTTTGTTTCACAGTTCAGTCTATGTGTTTTATACAAATCAAAAGGACTGCATGCATGCATGAATGAGCACACAGACTTATAATACCCCACTCACTAAAATGAATGGGTTGCACTCATACACATGACAGCACACACACACGCACACACAAACACGCATGCATGCACGCAAGCACATGCATGCACGCACACACACACACACACACACACACACACACACCTACCTGGAAAGGATGGTGTGGGCACTGGGTGGGCAGTTCCCTCAGTTGGCTGAAGGGCACCCATTCTGAGTTGCCGTAGTCCACAAAGTAGACCTGCAAAAAGATCACGGACAGATGAGCTGGTTACTCTCATTCAGGCAGTTTGAGATCACGCATGCAGACACTGACAGCTGGTTACTCTCATTCAGGCAGTTTGAGATCACGCATGCAGACACTGACAGCATTGCTGTGGTCATTGATTTCAGGCTGGATACATGAAAACTGCTATGAGGTGGCAAGCTAGCTGGCTTTCCAACTTGTGGTCAAGGGGGAGGTAACTCTTCAAAATCAGGGAAGAAATTCACGTGGGTGAGAAAAACGTGCAATTACCCCACTCCAATAACCAGCTGCTTCAAAAATACAACCCAACCAATTAGTACATCAACATTACTCCACAAAAATTTCTTGTGCGGAACAAGACGTTAAGCTTTCATTTTGCCACAGAGGACGACATTGAAGCACTGTGAGCTTCATATATGATTGTAATAGTGCTTTAGAAATAAAATTATCACAACACACTGCTTGCAGCTCTATAATGAGTGATGATCAAGGCAAAAAGTCAAGCCCAAGCATACAAAGCCACAGAAACCCAGTCCCTGCGAGTGCCTTTTTCTCTGATACAAGCGATTTCCACCACGCTGACCTTCCCTCCTGGAACCTGTCTCCATCCTGATCAGTGCCCCAAAGATTTTGGGTGCAGAATGCAATGTAAGCAGAGATTAAGTTTTCCCTCTTAGAAGACAAAAACACATCTTGCAAACAACAATTATCCCATTCACTGCAGTTTGCCACAAACGCAATCAACATATGCGCGTCTTTGAGAGGTCAAGGCAGTGGCTTCAAGTAACACAGGGAATCTGATCACCCTTCTTTGGGTCTCAAACTGCCTTTCACTTTCATCTCCAGGATCTGTGGGTCACTTGACCAATCCTCAACTGGCACCAGAACAGACAGGTAATGTGCAGTCAGTCAGAAAGCAGCACCAACTCTAATCCCTGGGGAGCGTTGCAACCCAATGCTGGCTTACTGCTCCTTCACAGCACCCACTTTCACTCCTGGGGGAAAGGCCATGTGAGTGGGGCACTTTGCCCAAGGATGCAACACAAGGATCTGCGAAGCATGACATGTTGCACCCAGTAGCAAAAAGCAACTGCACAAAACT
This sequence comes from Theodoxus fluviatilis, assembly GCA_034096865.1. Taxonomy (NCBI): domain Eukaryota; kingdom Metazoa; phylum Mollusca; class Gastropoda; order Cycloneritida; family Neritidae; genus Theodoxus; species Theodoxus fluviatilis. The sequence continues at coordinate 14,063 of JAWQFJ010001507.1, read as the reverse complement.
GCCTTTAATATTGTGTCGTGTACCGCTAAACTCCACTCTACTTGCTTTAAATTTAGCAATAATGTGGGGACAATGGACAGCTCTTTCCAAAGGTCCTCACTTGGCTGATAAATTTAGGACAATGAGTCACAGGGGGGGAATATATAAGAGATAGCAACTGGGGCTTAGCTGACAGTAAGGTCACAATGGAATTGGCAGTAGTTGATCAATTGATTGATTGATTGATGGAGGTTTTATGGCCCATCAAGCATTAGTAGGCTCTGGAGGCCATTAAACACATAACTACAGGAGCCAGTTAGAGCAAGAGTAAGTCATGTCTTGATTTCCCGAGTTATTTGCATTTTAATCTCATAGGGAGACGGTGGGTCTGTTCTTACCCGCAACCCACATGGGGTGAATGACAGCGAGGAGTGGAAGAAGGCAGTGTGGGACATTGTATGTTCCTCACTGCTCTGAGCCCTATGATGTCCCCATTATGTCCCCATGACATCCCCATGAGGTCCCCATAACGTCCTCACCATGTCTCCATGACATGCCCATGACGTCCCCACGACATGCCCATGACATCCCCATGAGGTCTCCACGATATCCCCACAATGTCCCAATGAGGTCCCCATGACGTCCTAATGATGTCCCCACAAGGTCTGCAGGCTTCACCACCCTACCTTGGCCATGCCCACTTGTTGGGGACCCACTTTCCGTGATTCCTTGGCAACCACACGTGCCCTGTAGTAGCCAATGGTTTCTTCCTTGTAGGGGGCCACACACACCAGGCCCACCTGGGGTGGGGACTGCAGGGGCTGTGAACACATGAGCTTGTGTAAAGCCTTAACAATGAAGAAACGAATCAATGAATGAACAAAGGAATAAATGAATGAATGAAGTTTTATAGCCTATCAACCTTTGTAGGGTATTTGACCAATGACCATGACAACTAGAGCTGGTGAGAGGAAGGGCAAGACAAGCTCCCAATTTCCAGTTATAACCTTTAATGAATCACAAAGGAAAATGCAAACCCACACAGGGATAAGCCTCAGGAAGGAAAAAGGAATCCCACAAACACAGTACCTCATGCAGCGTGACAAATCTCATCCCACATCTTACACCAGCATTCACACAGCACCTCGCACCACACCCTGCACTTCAAGCACTATTTCACAGCACGAAATATTGCATACAACGCAGCATCTTGCAGCACTCTGCACTCAACATCAACTGCACCCAATATCATCCATGACACAGGGATGACAGCAGGTCAAGAAGACAGGGATGACAGGAGAGCAAGACAGGGATGACAGCAGGGCAAGACACAAGAATGACAGCAGGGCAAGACACGGGGAGGACAGGAGGGCAAGACACAAGGATGACAGCAGGGCAAGACAGAGGGATGACAGCAGGGCAAGACACAGAGATGACAGCAGGGCAAGACACAGGGATGACAGCAGGGCAAGACACAGGGATGACAGCAGGGCAAGACACAGGGATGACAGCAGGGCAAGACACGGGGAGGACAGGAGGGCAAGACACAAGGATGACAGCAGGGCAAGACACAGGGATGACAGC